>JXSR01S010501.1:22789-39624 GCA_000969725.1 Ophiothrix spiculata
TACGTGTGGGTGTAGTTTTGCTTATCAATTCGACTTCAGCGACAAGCAGATGTTGCTGCTTTTATGGAAAATAAATGACCATTAATAAATTACAGGACAACGTTAATGACAATACACACGTCGGTATGAAGAAAAACTTGAGACAACTAAAACTACTTATTCCACATGACATCATCTTTATCTTAATATCAACATTCATACTTTCTATCTAATATATAATATGCACATGTTGCCCTATTTTTGATTTCTTTCCCCCAAACCGTTGAGTCATTTTCATATCTGGACGATTCCAGTATACAAATTAATTAATGAGTTCTACTCTAGAATCTGTTATTTTATTCCCAAGATTATGTCCGTCAACATCCAAAGTGATTCTTATCTTGTTGCAAGTGATCATAAATGTAATTGTGAGCGGGCGTTTTTCTGCGAAACTTATTTTATCATATTGTAATCAAAAAAAATTGATTTGTAACTTGCAGGCAAAAATTGAAACGAAGAATACGAAAATTAGATCATATCAAAGTAAAGAACCCATAGAAAACGGTTTCACTACTATGAATACTTAACAATGTTTACAAATGATGAACAATTTCACTTGCTTTTGTTGATAAAATTTTCAATTATACATATAGATTTCAAGGCAATATCAAATAACAAGTAGCAAATCTCACAATCCCCTGCTTCTCGATTGAAATTGAATGAGAGAGTTTCTTTCAAGTTCGCATGCCTGTAGGGCTGCTACCTAACAAACGGAGGAAGCAACAAAACAACTATGTCTAACCCTATGCTCGTGTAGTCGTCACTGTTAACGTACACAGCATGAAAATAAACACATGAAGAAACAATATAACATCTCTATAGAACATTTTCATCTCCATTCAATATTTTAAGATATTAATCTATCACAATCATTTCAGTATCTAATATTCTATCGATTGTTTTATTTTTCTAAAGGATACACTGCAAGAAAGTTGGGTAAATTGGGGGTGATTTCGCCCAATGTTGATGATGTATACATCCCTACCAACGTTGGGCAAAACACAAATAACACTGTTGGGCACACATTCCTGCCCTAATGTTTGGCAAAACTATTTGAGCGGAAACGCGAGTCTATCTGCCATCTGCGGGGTAAAAGCGATACAAAATTTTAGCAAAGTCTCTGACTTACGGTGCTTTTTTAATTTGCTCAACAAATGGTAGGGATGGATATTTGCCCAAATTTCTTGCAGTGTAAACTCATCTAAAAATGTTTGTTTAAGATATAAATTTATTGTGTATGCTTCTTGTATATACGTCAATACCCCTATATGAAACATTAGACATATTACAGGTAAGTTTCTAGTTATGAAAGCATAGAAAACATCCACAACATTTTCCATATTTTCTAACTATTGAGAAAGTAAAATGGAAAATAAAGAATTTGCTTTATCTCATAAAAGAAACCGTTCAATCAATGTGTTTTTTACTAAAAACCTTTCATCCCGGGATTTTTGCTTTCATAAACCACAATTGGCTATGTATAATCACCCGCGTATTAATTGGCTATAATTACTGAGTCCAGGTTAACGAATAAGTTACTAAAAACTACTGTCATGCATTGAAATACAATTTAACTAATCTAGCCAAGAGTATGCCTTTTGCATAGTCATCCCTTGATATTAGCCTAGTATAAAATTAGCATCCTTTATTCCCTTGATTAGGTTTAAAGGTTCCATAATGGTAGCAAGAATACTTTAATTGTTAATGAAAAAAATGTGATTATAGTTAAATTTTATTCATTTTCATACTAATATATGTGTTCGTCATTCAAACTGAATATTTTCCTTGCATAATCCAGGCTTGGAGAAAACAAGTTACTTTTCTCTATTAGTAGAATATCCACCATCAGTGAAAAGCTACTCAAACATTTTAATCGACGATTTAACATTTGTGTGCTTGATCAAGAGATACCGCCTTAAGGATGTCAAAAATAAAACACACTACTCATATTGAAGACTTCTGAAGTATAGAGGTCTCCAACATCTTAATGTATTTAGATTGTATAAACCATTATGTCAAACAAACAGGATCATTTAGTTAGTATTAACATCCATATTCAAATATTATAATTATCTACCAGACATAGTAAATGTCACTTTACGTGTACTATAATGAGCTTTGCACCCCTCGATAGACCACCTCAAGCAAAAATAAAATAGAATCAAATAAAATTAAATGGAGGGGTAGGTGAAAACAGAAATTTGATCAAACGTTAAATATTACTCCGCATCCTAATTTATAGTTTGTTATTTGTACTACTATCGCATCAGGATGTACTTCACAAAATAATATCGCCCAACCCTAAGTGTTTTGAACAAACCACTGTTGGTAGTTCCTAAAAATAAGTGTGAAAAACAATAAAAATCACCTTGGGTTGGTCCAATTTTTTGGATAAATATTTTTTCTAAAATATTTTCTTGCCATCCAATCACAAACAATGCACATATTCCATGATTTGACCAACTTATAATAATTTTACTTTTTATTCCACCCTCAGACGTACTGGAAGCACTGAACAAATATGGCGGAATTAGCAGACAGCATTCCAGGAAGGGCTCCCGCGAAATCAAGCCGATAAACCCCTTTAAAATTGCATCTTATCTGATCAGATATATCATATTCTAGTAGAAAAATAAGGTGAGAAGTGGAGCTATTAAACAATTTGGCTAAAAAATGACGATTTTCGCCCTTACTTTTACATGTAAAAGAATAGGCAAGCTATTTTGTGCCGTAAACCCTGTAATTGCTACAGGTTTAAACGCAGTCACAGCCTTGATCAACCAACTTTAATGCAGTTATAAAAGAACAAATTACTAAAATAATTCTGTACTTAACAACATACAATTCTCGCATCGATAACTATAATTACTTGGGTTTCTTTGATTCAATCTTAAATTGTCAACAAAAAAAAGTGGAAACTCGTATAATAGAATAAAAATGTCACAACATTTCTTTGTACGTAAAACGTATTCCAAATTCATGTTAGTGCAACTACAGCAAGTAAAACCATGCACAAAAATAACAGTTTCCTATTTCCAATCGAAAATTTAATGCTTATTTAATACACTCTAACCACACATTTATCAGATATTATTCATAGCACTTACCCAAGCTCCAGGCTGTAATGGCAGAAGTCTATTATCCGCTCCCAAGAGGTAACAAAACGCCTGCTAAAATCCTCTTGAAATTCCAACCAGGTATTTCAACATATATTCCATAGAGCCAGATTGTGATTGCATTGGCTTGGTATGTTCACAGGTTAGTGGAAATAACCAATGGATGGATTGATGTTTTACAAAACGTTTGTTATTAATTGATATATATACTAGAAATTGAAGTAAAATTCCCATCACACATTCAAGAACGATAGATTATGTAAACACACCTTTACAAGTATGACAAAAAGTCGCATTACAAGTTTAGATGCTTTGTAAACGCAGATTATGAAGTTTGTAACCGAGTTAGTGGTTCATTAAAATCCTTAGTTCGAATGTTGATTATTCCAAAGAATGGTCAGTGTACACTTTCAAAGTACAATCAGATCCAGGGTAAACTCAGGGTAAACTATGGTAAGTCCAACATCAGCCAAGAGCATAAGCAGAGTTTACATGATATACGTAATGCACCAGCTAAAATCAATAAATGGTACCACTCATTACGAAATGCAAGCTACTCCATGTCATAATCTAATACAGTGTTTAAACTTACCATCATGATCATGCACGGCCAGATTCCTCGTAACAAAACCTCGAAACAAACATTATCTAAAGTGGTTAGAAATGCATATAGCTGGTAACATACACGTGACATCTGTTCAAATAGTGTCTCGTCATTTCATGATAAGTCGTCACTATGAAGCGCCACTGCATGTCTTGTATGTATTGTGGAAAAGGTGAAAATATGTATGTGAATTTTAGAAAGAAAAATGTGCTTCTGCTAATGAAACTAAAAAGATAATTCAAAAATGATTTAAAACAACCGGCTTTAACAAGACGATGACTGTGTATTTTGATGCTTGTATAAAATATGACCTATCTACATGCAAACTACACGTATTACTAAATATAAATCAATCCTGTGACTTTGAAAAACTTGTTTCTTGTTCTGGTTTATTTTGTGAACAATAGCGATCGATTTGTTACTGTATTACCGAAAAAGGTACAGCCTGTCAATAACATATTTAGTACAATTTGATGCAGATACTAAACATAGTGTACAGTTAGAGGATGATACTCTCTGATGTGTCTTTCATAAAGAAAACACAAGGGCGTACCACTAAGGTTGATAACGCTCTAGCATTAAAATTTCTATTTGATGACTATCATGCTGAAAAGTCTTGTCTCTCAATTAATAGTGTGTTTTAATGCTTTCGTAAACTGTTGACATAAATAAATGAATCTGTTTAATTTGATAATGTTGTCTCGAGACCACTATTCTTACTCACAATGGTTAATAATTTCTTACACATATGCAAAGAACTATTCAAAGTTGTTCCTTTTCCATGTTTTAGTTTAATGTCACGTTTGGTTATTCAATTCATCGCCTGCATTGCAATGTTTTAATTATCGAACTATTGTCTGTCGGATTTTGTTGTTAGTGATCTAGCCTGGGCATATTAAACCTTATGGTCAATGACAGTTCGGTACCATTAGCCAAGGTGATATTGGCAAAATGCTTTCCCTAAATTGTTTAGTTCTAAAGACATATGGTTTAATTTTATATAAAATATTTCAAAGTGTTTCTATTGAATACATGAATACATCTGTCTACAGTTTATTAACCATATTAAACCTTCGGTTTCTGACAATAAGTATTAGATCTATTGATCTTACAAAATGATATAATAACTTATACAAATAACAAATTAACAAAGTAATATTCTACGGTACTGCATCATTGTCGTGTAGTAGGCGACAGGGTGAGGAACTCCTGGAACGCCCTTAGGGGCTAGCTGAAACATGATGCCTTTGTAACTACTTGAATAAAGCAATAGCTCAGTGATAACTTGGAAATCCTAGTAGTTATTTCTTATTTACAAGTGTTTCCCTTCTGAATTCTGATTGCATTGAGTTTGCTTATCGCCCTGCCTGCCAGATTGGCCATGTTCAAGTGTGTCTATTGATAACAAAATCATTGAACTCATGTTGAGATTTAAAAGCATATCATAAGTATAAACACCTTGAAAAATATCAACTAATCATTTCGACTCAGACTTGTTGTTCTGTAGATTTAAAAAAAATATTGTAACGCTTTATGACGCTTTGTACCTAGGAATAGAATGAACTATTAAAACCGCCAGCATGAGTAATGACATAAAACATAATAACAGAGAATAACTTGCTGTAACAAATTGGTTGATAAATATCAAAGATAATTTCAAATTTAAACTACGCCAAAATTCATACCATTCAATGAACTCCTCACAGAAATGTCGAAATCTAAATGCTGATAATGACATTCCCGAGTAGTTTTCCTTGAAATTTACCTCATTCAATGACAAAGATCGATTTGCTGTCCAGTAAAACGAGATTTAAACAAATTTGTAATCAGGTATTTGGGGTTATTAACCAGGAATTTTCAATATAGAAATATATGTTTTTGTTTTATAAAAGAACAGTAAACGCTTATATGTTGATTGAAATCGGTTAATCAATCCAAGAAATATTCGACTGGCGACAGTGAGTGTACAAACAAGAACTTAGATAACAAGATATCATTAATGAGATTCATAAGGAATTAAGATTAATAAAGGATACGTTAACTAAAGTATACCACAACCCCGTTTTTCAACGGTGGATATAGTCAATATTAGTGCAAATGGCAAAAAGGCTGTATGTAAAAGTATGATTTAAACAAACGTAATTAACGGGTGCTTAATAAGGAAGTTTTAAGCAAAAATATATAGTAACACTGTCACCCTGAATAGTGAAAAGTACTCAGAAGTACTGAATAAATGGACAAAAATCTATTTTATACCTATTTAAAGTAGCTCGGAAAACGCTAACCTTAAATTAACGTATATCACAATCATACACGAAATGTAAAACAGGCAACAACTGTATACGATACGTATTAGTCACCAAATTTACGTTCATTTTATTTTAATGTTGATCTTGTTAATTGCCATTGACATTTATCTAATAATGTTTTCAAGCTTTGTTGCTAGAAAAACATCGCAGTCAGGATTATAATTATGCATTTTATGTGCCATGAAAGCTGAATTTTTAAAGGGATATCCCCAATTGATTGCATGTCTACACTTATAACGGGATAATGTTAACTATATAAAACGTAAAATGAGGATTTTGATTTTGAAGTTATTTATTGACAAAAAGTGTAGCTCATCCATTACTTAGTTCACGAGGAGAATCATGTGCGAATATTTATTCTGTGTATGTTTTCCAGAATTTGAATTCACGAATTATCCGTTAACAATTTTAAGCAGGGCTAGAATAGTATTGGTCATGATGCATAATGAATTGATCTACACGTATTTCAGCTGGCCCTAATTAATGATAATGATTCACGATGTCTCATTTGTTTAAACACGATAAAAGAGTGTCAAAAAGTTCTTTGACTTTGAATTATACACAATAAAAATAACTATCAAGAGTTTAAGTAGAATTTCGAACATGTGTTCTGTTTATCTCACACACAAATGACCTCTTTTCTGTATAATTATGATCCTTCTGGTATCACTACACTGACTCCCTTTTCAGATAAAAATTAACTGTCTGAAACAACGTGATTTTTGCTGGTAGAGTGGATAATTTATATCATTAGGTTGCATTCGAGCAAAACAAATAATTATAAAAGTATATGTCAAAATAGATTGTAACGTTGAGATAATAAAAATTTGTTTCAATTCCAGTTATCTACTTTTCACTATTCAGGTTGTTTGTTTTACCATACCTAAATAGTTCGATGAACTTTGGCAAAACGTGCTGAAATTGTGTTGATTTCAGGAAACCTCGCTATTTCCTTCACTGGCACAAGGAATCTGTCCTGTCATATCGTGAAAGTATTCCGATATTTGGTCTTCTGGGTATGATGATAGCTTCTTTTTACACCTTAGTTGGAAATGACCTTTTGAGGATTGCTTACCTATAGCCTTCTGAATTAAGTAATTAAACAGAGCAAATCTTACTTCAATTGACAAAATTGCGTTAAAAGATTTACAAACGCATTTACCGTCAATTATTTGTATTTTTTATATTTTTGTTTGAAATTATTTTATTAAATAAAAGGTTCAAGACCCTTTTATGAATATTAATAATGGCAGATGAAAGCATCAAAACAAAACAATAGCATCATAAGATAAACCAATTACCTGGTAAACAAAGCATGGTATTTCTGTTGCTTTTTCATCTGAAAATTTGTTTAAATAGCTTTAAATATTATTATATTGTTTTTAATAATAAAAAATTCAGTTGAAACTGTCTGGACTATATAATCATGTTATACAGTGTCTGAATTTTATAGCTTTAATTAAAGTTAAGAACATTTTTTGCAATGTGTTTCTGATGAGTGAGGATTTATTGAGAGTGGTTAAGTTATTGGAAGATAAAATGTCGTAGGAAGTGTACAAAGTTTTGAATGTACAGAGGTTATTAATCTCCTCAATTTCACAATAATACAGAAACGTTAACAAACGCTTGTTGTAGACAATTAGTGTTTCCAATAAGATAACATATATAATTCTGGCGTTCTGGCATATTGAATGAAAACGATTGACTTACTTCGGTAAATGTTATTACATCAGAAATGTATAAGGTGCTTATGATTTCAGGTGTCATCGGTTTTATTATGACATCTTCTTCACTAATCGTGTTATCTGAAACGGCTATAAAATACTTGTAGAACACTATTTTGGATACTTGAACTTGAAAAGGAGGACTTCACGTCCGACATCTGACAAGGATTTACATCCCTGTTAATCCTACTTCTTTCACCAATGGCCTAATTTATTAAAGTCATTTAACTCTTGGTCATTAACCTATTATTTGACACATTAAGTTACCGACTATAGGGTTTATTAGCTTTTCAGGAATAGGCGCCTTGTCGTCAAGTAGGAGGATAAACCACTCCTGGGAGAGCCTTGGAGACTACCAAATCAGTAAGAAGTAATAGCTCGGTGATAAGACATTTGAAATTACCAGTTATTTCTCATTTGCACGTGTTTCCTCTCAGAATTCTAATTTTATGGAGTTGAATGATCAATCTGCCAGATTGCCCATATTCAAGTGATCTTATTGATAACAAGATCCTCGCAACCTGAAATGCACAAGAGAAAACTATTTTTTGAAAAGAGTGTTTGACTTCTGGGTATGAAAACAAATCATCATCAAGAGGATGAATGCTTCAAGGTCATTTATGTACTCACCTTCAGATCTAAAATATGTATCAAGGTGAAGTATTGTATCTATTGGTAGAATTGCTCCGTTCCTTAAAAAATGATGGAACATTACCATGGAATTGAAATGTGGAGAAAGGACATAAACTCGATACTGTCAGTAAAACGGGTTGAATGAACTTGTTTTTATAAAGAATTAATTATACCTGACATCTTAATGTGTTCAAATAATATTTCCATGACTAATTATTATTTTTAGACTTTTTCAAATTATTGAAAATCATGGACAATCCCGTAAAAGCATCAACGCATTGTATGAAAGTCCTATATAGTGTATGAAAAAAAAATATTGGTAAATTACTTGATGAATCGCCAAAAGTATACAATATTGCCCTATTTTTCTTGAGCTGAAAGAGAATGAGATATATAATATCTTACCGTGAGCTGTTTGAATATTTTGAAAAAGTCGTTGATGACAGCAACAGTTATATCGAAGTTAGATGACTTTTATATCTTAAATATGTACTCTTTATAATAATAATAAAAAAAAACAACTGTACAAAATATACGTTTTTACAGAGCTAGTTTATGTTAAGTCGAAGAAGACAATGATAAAGAATAAAGACATATAAAAAGCACCTCTAATTCAATATGATCTAAACGTTATAATACATGTAAGAACGAACTTTTGAAATTACAAGAGCTGGAGATTCTCATCCCATTTTCAGTATCTATGACGGCAATCATGCAAATCGGTCGTAGCTCTGGTTCAGAGCTGAAAACAGTGGTGGGCAAGTGTTATAATTACCATTACTCACTGGCTCTTTTGAATGCTATAATCCCCTCTATATGATTTTTGACCAAATGATTTTTACTCCGGGAGGCATAGAACTCTATATATCTAGAATTATGATGGCAAAGACCATCTGTTTTATAAAGTTGACTGTCAAGGACCGACTGTTATCATTTTGCATTTGCTAAGGACAAATTCAGATCCAGTATTTCTGGAACCCATATGATGTACGCCTATTTGGAACTTGAAATCAACTGGGCCAATTGTAATCATGTTGAATTACTTCAGGTAAACTTCATGTTAGATTTAGTAAAGTTGCAAACAATTGTCTTAAAGAAATTGTCAGTATTAAAGTACACGGTCACAGTAAAATATTCGACATTTGACAAACGATTGAATTTTTCAAGAATTTACTAATTTTGTTTACTCTATCCCTGTTCGTCAAGTGGGAGGGTGAACTACTCCGGGAATGGCCTCAGGGACTAACTGAAACGTGATTCTTTTGTTGCCACTTAAATAAAGCGATGGCTCAGTGATAAGACAGTATATTACCAGTAGTTCTTATTTAAAAGTGTTTCCCTTCTGAATTCTGATTTTATTGCGTTTGCTGATCAACCTTGCAAGTGAGCCATGTTCAAGTGTTCTTATTGATAACAAAATAGAGCAAACTAAAAAAGTGTGCATCTCAATAGTGTTTGGCTTATGGGCATGAAAGCAAGTTTAGGATGACTTCAATGCTTCAAGGTTATTTGTCAAACCCAGTTGGGATTTAGAAGTACTTACAAGAATAATAATAAATCAGTTTAATCCAGGGATTTGCAAACGATTTAGTACTGACTTAAATTGGAACTCTGATTTTAATAGATCTTAGAAACTCTATGAATAAACATACGATGCTTACTATTCTTTAAACGCCAAATTTTAATAAATCCCAAAATATATTTTGAGATACGGCACATACTGCACGTCCATGTATAAAATCGATTTAAATGTTGTTTAAAAGATTTTTAGAGGCTATAAATATTCAATAATAGGGATAAGATAAAATTATTCAGTATTGGCTCATCGATTTTTTGTTAAATAAACCCAATGTTTATTTCAATGTAAAAGTGAACTTGAACTGAAAGTAACAAAGCTACACCCTGAAACATTTTATTTTTGCTTATTGGATTTAGTTGGATATTGGTCAATGATGACAAAGGGCCTTGAAGTGAAGTGGTTCAAATACAATGTTAATAGATTTAATACTTGTCACAAATATACACACTGTAAAAAGGATGTCATTGGACAGCCTTCGTAATCTTAGATTACAGGCGGAAAGCATGGATAATCTAAAATAGTTTTGGGGAAAGTTGCGAGAAATTGTAGTTCTACGGAAAAAGGGACGTAAATTTAAATAACCTAAACAATCACATAATTTACAAGAAATTTTCCGTTATTTTACGTGCGTTTGTTTTTCGCTTGTTTTTCATTCATGTTTCTTTATTACTGTTTGATTTCGACATTCAAAATTGCATAGAAACCATTTAAAGTTATTCCAAAAATGTTTGAGCCAACCACCACTATGTTTAGCATGTAAATCAGATATTAAAAATAATTGCTTTCAAATATTGTTTAGATAATAAAGAAGTCTGGAAAAACGATCATCGACATAATATATTAATATATACATACAAGATACTCCTTCTTCGAGGAGGATTTTTGTTCTCGTTTTCAGACTAAAGAAATCCAACAAAGTAGTTGTCACTCATTTAATTATTCTATAGCAGTTTCCTCTAAGAGGTAGATATATTGAAAAGGCCGATTTAAAGAGCGCTTTATCATACGTGTTGGATATCATGAATTTCATTTTGCACTTTTGCCTTAAACATCAAGTAAAGTAATAACAATTCATATAGATTGCCTTTTAGGCTTGATATTGTTTAAGATGTATCATTAATGTTATAATGTTGCCAGCTAGTCACAAAAACTCATCTTATCGTCCCTTCTGAGACCTTACGGAAAAACAGGCTAATTGCTATACCTCAGATTAATCTATCACTCCCGTGACAACCAGAAATAGCAACTCGAACGTTTACAAACGATTGATTTCAAATGTCGCCAATTTATATTATTCTAACATGCCAATTTCTCCTCACTTTTTCCAAAGTTTAAGGGTTTAAATATTAAAAACATTTTGACAATAATTTGTTTATCTTATCTTGGATATATCTAGATTTCTAGATTTACCATGTCAATCATATCTGTTAATAATTTAACTCGGTTTAATAATTTAATGACCAAACAATACTAAGGAAATAAACATATACATAAGCTAGCTAATTGACAGATACACAATATATTATTGGCCTAGATACATTGATACCCGTTTGTATCAGATGAGTTGTCTACAGATTTTTTTAAATCAATAGAAAAGTCGTTTTCAAACAAAATATTTTTGGCATTACGGTACTTATCTTTATTATATTAATGGGTCAGTATTGTTACAGGCCCCTGAATATGTAATTCATTAATATAAAGTTTTGGGTAAAGCAGTACCATAAGTCAGACATAATATGTGAGTGGCCAATCTGTTATAGACAAGATAATTTTAATACAACACAATGGGCTGATAGGAAGTTGATCTACTTGAGACATAATAGCTCTTTTGTTTAGCTGTCAATCATGTGTGTGGTGTGTTGGACTTTCCAGGTATTCTATTGTGTGATGCATGTAAACAAGTACAGTATGATTGACTGTTACCATGGTTACATGGGGAATCCCCAAGTTGCTTATGAGTGAAGATTGACCTAGAATGTTCTGTAAATATTATGATGAAATTTATTATGTGTACTAGAATGGTGTGGATAAAAAGAGGGTTTTCAAGAGAAAGTTAAAGTGATATAAAAAGAGATGGCTTTTGAGAGAAGGGGTCAGTTTACTTTGTCTGCTATGGGAAGCTATTAGGTCAGTCAGCTATTACTTTAGTCAGCTATTGAAGTTATATCATTGAGATATTTTAGAGAAGATAAAGGAAGAGTGGATGGAGTTTTGGGAACTTTTTGGAGTACTTTATGCATAGCTGTTATAGTGGAGAAGTTTAGTCGCTGAATCGTGAATCGATTTTATATTAACTGTGGACAAGGAGTTTGAGATTGCAAGAAGACGACTTTTATATTGACTGATATTTATCATTATTCGGAAGGAGTTATCGGACATTTTGTACCGTTTTGGATCTGGATTTGTGGACATTTGCACAGATGTCATAAAGGACTTTACCGTGGAATATTATTAGCTAGCTTGTTCAACTCAGAAGCCACTCGTGAGTAAACTAAAACCGTAGATAAGACAATTACACTGTTAAATTGTTTGTGTAAATAAATTGTTTGTTTATTTGATAAAATCCTGTCTTACAGTGTATTTATTCTTGCTTTGCTTTTAGCTCGAACCCGAAAGGTTAATTCTGACCTTGATCCTCGTTTTGGGTCGTAACAGTATTAACAAATGGAAATGTATTGTTTACAAGTTGATATTTTCATCGTTAAATACTTTTTGTCGGATTCTACATTATTTATCTTAGTTTGGTAATACAAGAGTGTACACAGAATAAGAACTCATCATGTCAAAAAATCATTGGAATGAATATTAGCATCTTCTTTGAACAAGTTTATATTATAATCTCCCGTCAGGTACACTAGCATGAAGGGTACTTTGAACCACTGGTTCCAGGCAAAATTAGAGTACATTTACTTTTACCACATGTTAAGTGTATTGGGAGTAATTGTTTGATAAAAACAGAGTCTTAAAACCAAATGAAGCAAAAATCAACTCTATCACTCCAATATGTTTTGGAAAAGAGTCTTAAAATAGACCAAAGGTTCATCCCAGCTACCTATCTGCGCTTTTGTATATACCTTCAAAATGCTGATATTGCTGAATATAGACAAAACTACGCTGCTCCTCAGACCCCACCGGTTCACTGTTTCCAGATCTTTCAGACGGTGATGCTAGCTTTTCTATTGCGGCAGCTCGTCTTTGGAATGATCTCCTAATGTGTCTGCGTGAAGCTAAGTCTTTGCCTGTATTTAACCGGAGCTGAAAACTCAGTTGTTTCCTTAATTTATTGCTGATTACGGTACAGCTAATATCCTTCAACATCAGGCCACAATCTTATTGAACATCCCTCGTAAGCAGATTACGATTTTGGTCGTTTTCTTGAATTAGAGTAGCCAAAATATATAAGTAATTCAAAGACACCAATTTATATATTGACATGAAACCGAAATTTTGTACAACTATCGCTATTTTCAGATACATAGCGAGTAGAGTCTCTAAATTATATACCACGTGTATCAAAAACAATTGTTCACGGATTAAATCTGATTTTGACCTTGCTAAAAGCACCAAATTATACATTTCTTGTTAATGTAGAAAAGCAGATTAAATAAGCTTTCAAATGCAGAAAAAATTATAGAAATCTGATGAAAAATAAAAAAGATATGACCAATTTTGTAAGTAAAAGTAGCTTTTATCATAATGCTATAACCCGTAATTGTGGTATGTAATATCTTGCATAACTGTGTTAATCCCATTGGAATGGAAGAAAAAGAGACGTACTTACAAAATTGGTCATATATTGTTTATTTTTCATCCGATTTCCATAATTTTTTCTGCATTTGAAAGCTTATTAAATTTATAATTTGGTGCTTTTATCAAGGTCAAGATCAGTTTTAATCCGTGCACAATTTTTGTTTGATACACGTGGTATAACAATTGAGTCGTTTGAAATTACCAGTTATTTCTCATTTGCACGTGTTTCCTCTCAGAATTCTAATTTTATGGAGTTGAATGATCAATCTGCCAGATTGCCCATATTCAAGTGATCTTATTGATAACAAGATCCTCGCAACCTGAAATGCACAAGAGAAACATATTTTTTGAAAAGAGTGTTTGACTTCTGGGTATGAAAACAAATCATCATCAAGAGGGTGAATGCTTCAAGGTCATTTATGTACTCACCTTCAGATCTAAAATATGTATCAAGGTGAAGTATTGTATCTATTGGTAGAATTGCTCCGTTCCTTAAAAAATGATGGAACATTACCATGGAATTGAAATGTGGAGAAAGGACATAAAATCGAAACTGTCAGTAAAACAGGTTGAATGAACTTGTTTTATAAAGAATTAATTATACCTGACATCTTAATGTGTTCAAATAATATTTCCATGACTAATTAATATTTTTAGACTTTTTCAAATTATTGAAAATCATGGACAATCCCGTAAAAGCATCAACGCATTGTATGAAAGTCCTATATAGTGTATGAAAAAACAAAAATAAATATTGGTAAATTACTTGATGAATCACCAAAAGTATCCAATATTGCTCTATTTTTCTTGAGCTGAAAGAGAATGAGATATATAATATCTTACCGTGAGCTGTTTGAATATTTTGAAAAAGTCGTTGATGACAGCAACAGTTTTCGAAGTTAGATGCCTTTTATATCTTAAATATGTACTCTTTATAATAATAATTTTAAAAAAAAATAACAACTGTACAAAATATACGTTTTTACAGAGCTAGTTTCTGTTAAGTCGAAGAAGAAAATGATAATGAATAATGACATATAAAAAGCACCTCTAATTCAATATGATCTAAACGCTATAATACATGTAAGAACGAACTTTTGAAATTACAAGAGCTGGAGATTCTCATCCCATTTTCAGTATCTATGACGGCAATCATGCAAATCGGTCGTAGCTCTGGTTCAGAGCTGAAAACAGTGGTGGGCAAGTGTTATAATTACCATTACTCACTGGCTCTTTTGAATGCTATAATCCCCTCTATATGATTTTTGACCAAATGATTTTTACTCCGGGAGGCATAGAACTCTATATATCTAGAATTATGATGGCAAAGACCTGTTTTATAAAGTTGACTTTCAAGTACCGATTGTTATCATTTTGCATTTGATAAGGACAAATTCAGATCCAGTATTTCTGGAACCCATATGATGTACGTCTATTTGGAACTTGAAATCAACTGAACCAATTGTAATCATGTTGAATTACTTCAGGTAAAATTCATGTTAGATTTAGTATTCCTGGATTTATGGATCAGTATTTATGGAACTAATATGTATTAAGAAATCAAAATCAAACTCTTTAAAGCTAATCGGTCGCTACCTGTATTATTATAGTGTTTGTCCATTGAAAACATGAGAAAAATATGAGTTTTAATTGTAATTTCTGTGTAAAAATTGCAAACAATTGTCTTAAAGAAATTGTCAGTATTAAAGTACAGAGTATAAAAAATAGACTAAAACAATCATTTAACATTCTACCCCGCATTCTACAACAAACTCTATCCCTGTTCGTCAAGTGGGAGGGTGAACTACTCCGGGAATGGCCTCAGGGACTAACTGAAACATGATTCTTTTGTTGCCACTTAAATAAAGCAGTGGCTCAGTGATAAGACAGTAAATTACCAGTAGTTCTTATTTAAAAGTGTTTCCCTTCTGAATTCTGATTTTATTGCGTTGGCTGATCAACCTGGCAAGTGAGCCATGTTCAAGTGTTCTTATTGATAACAAAATAAAGCAAACTAAAAAAGTGTGCATCTCAATGGTGTTTGGCTTATGGGCATGAAAGCAAGTTTAGGATGACTTCAATGCTTCAAGGTTATTTGTCAAACCCAGTTGGGATTTAGAAGTACTTACAATAATAATAATAAATCAGTTTAATCCAGGGATTTGCAAACGATTTAGTACTGACTTAAATTGGAACTCTGATTTGTTCAATAAACCATAGATCTTAGAAACTCTATGAATAAACATACGATGCTTACTATTCTTTAAACGCCAAATTTTAATAAATCCCAAAATGTATTTTGAGATACGGCACATACTGCACGTCCATGTATAAAATCGATTTAAATGTTGTTTAAAAGATTTTTAGAGGCTATAAATATTCAATAATAGGGAGAAGATACAATTATTCAGTATTGGCTCATCGATTTTTTGTTAAATAAACCCAATGTTTATTTCAATGTAAAAGTGAACTTGAACTGAAAGTAACAAAGCTACACCCTGAAACATTTTATTTTTGCTTATTGGATTTAGTTGGATATTGGTCAATGATGACAAAGGGCCTTGAAGTGAAGTGGTTCAAATACAATGTTAATAGATTTAATACTTGTCACAAATATACACGCTGTAAAAAAGGATGTCATTGGACAGACTTCGTAATCTTAGATTACAGGCGGAAAGCATGGATAATCTAAAATAGTTTAATTTTAGATTATCCATGGGGAAACTGTAGTTCTACGGAAAAAGGGACGTAAATTTAAATAACCTAAACAATCACATAATTTACGAGAAATTTTCCGTGCGTTTGTTTTTCGCTTATTTTTCATTCATGTTTCTTTATTACTGTTTGATTCTGGCATTCACAATTGCTAGAAACAATTTATAGTCATTCCAAAAATGTTTGAGCCAACCACCACTATGTTTAGCATATTGTTTATATAAAAAATAAGTTTGGGTTTACCTGACAAGATACTCCTTCTTCGAAGAGAATTCTTTTCTCGTTTTCAGACTAAAGAAATCCAACAAAGTAGTTGTCACTCATTTAATTATTCTATAGCAGTTTTCTCTAAGAGGTAGATATATT
>JXSR01S010502.1:2669-13752 GCA_000969725.1 Ophiothrix spiculata
AATGCATGTCAACAATAGTGTCATTTGCGTGATACAAAAATGTATGTATCTCCTGAACGGATTGACCGATTTTCAAAATTCAAACGGTTTTTGAAAGCTAATCATAAGTTCTTTCCATCTACCACAATAAAAACATGTTTAGCTTAACTTATTTTTTTCACCTGAACTGCCTAATGATGGAACATATTAATAATTTTTCAATCAATTGCTTTGGTGTTTTATACAAAATTTCGTGAATTTTACGTTTGGCTGGTCACTTCCGCTGTGTTTACATTAGTTATCAATTGATTTTGCACACCGTTAAATATTCGGTAATACTGCAATCACTAAAATCGGGAACGTTTTTGTTCGTTTAACCGTGACGCCAGTTTGGAGTCACAGTTTTTTGATGGTTTCCTTAACCATTCGTTTTCCTCGCATCAAAATTACATAAAGCAATGGAGCTGTAAAATGTCTGAAATGAATTGTCAGGGGCCTCCTTATCTCCCATGCTTTCATATTACAAGTACATTGCTGCGAAGGACATGAGTGAATTGTTGAAATCTTGATTTTAATCCTTTCAAAGTTGAGAGATTTTAATAAACGCTTCTTCAGTTATGATTTAAAGTTGGAAGAATCGTGCCATTTATGGTATCTGAGACCATTATGCAACGATATGCCTCAATATGCAGGTCTTTCAACAATATGTAAACATGTCTCATTTGATTTAAAATCATATCTTACAGTAAGTGCATTCAATTGACAGACGACTTGCATTGTTTTCAAACAGGTACCAAAAGCACAGCTATATTTGCATGCATAACAGAGATGATGGTAGTGACCTACATAATGACGTAAATAGACGTCGATGCGGATGTTGTAGCATATCAATATCACGAAACACATTATAAGGCACAAAATGTTCTTGTTCTCTTTCTTTCTTTCTTTATTCTAAACATGTTATTGTAACTGTCGGATGTAGAAAACTGTCAGATGTAACTGAATTCTGTTTTTGAATAAACTATAACCAAAAAAACAACCAAAAAACAACAAGGAATTGGCAAAAAAGAAGCAAAAGCCAAAAATCCGTAACAACTTAAAAAAGGAAACTCGATAGGAAGATGTATAGCGATATTCATTGCGCAATGTAAAGGACATTGAATTAAATCTGAAAAACCTATAGACAAGCAGAAATAAATACTCTAACATGCTATTCAACATATTTGCCATTGACTGTCAAAAGAAAGTCTTGAACTGAAACTGTTTTTCGGGTTTGTCTGTTTGTGGGTGTGTGTGTGTGGGGTGTGGGTGGGTGTGCGTGTTTGTTTCATTGCATTTTCTGTTGTGTTGTTGTTTTGCTTTGGGTTCATAGAGTTCTTTGCCAGGTGAAGACCTTTACTTGAAATTGCATCTTTGTAATCTTATCCTTTGAGTCTCAACGTCCAACCGGCTAAAGATTTACGGAAGATTGAAACTAACGATTTGCGACAAGTCTCTACATGGAATTATAAGTAAGTCATTTTTACTCAATCTCTTCGTGTTTTTTTATATTATTATTATATTTTATTTCAATCGAAGTCCAAGTTCCATACCTCACGACCCGTTTCACCAATCAGGTATTTGATTCATTTTACAGGCATCCGGTTTATAATACTTGAAGCTTAGTCGACGTATACTAAGCGGCCATTTACCTATTTTTTTGGCAAGGGTTTTGAAGATTATTCTAACTGCGTTAGTGCATGACTCTAATAAATTAATTCATGATATCATAGTTTTCAGCCATTCTGCAATTTTTAAGAAGCTTGATTCACTTCTGTTGATCTTTTACACCATGTCACACTTTTTAAGGATGAGTTAAGAATGATACAAGGCAGTTTCTTCGATACATGACTGCGAATCTTGATATTTGTTATTACAATGGCAAGGTAAAAACATTTTGATCTAAATACGTCATTTTTCATGTGGATTGAATACTCTTTTAAAATTGGTTTGCAGCCAAAAATTAATGTTCAATTGGTGTATTAGACCTACATAATTTGACAGCTGAGAATGTGAAAAATTTGTATCAACATAAAACGTAACGTTCATTTTATGAAAGCAAGTCGCATTTTATACTATTCATGCTATTTGAGCTCATAGAAATAATGAGCGTTATTGTTAATTTCAGTAAAACAATCGACTTGCATTCTATTAGTTTCATTAACCGCATATGAGAAATAGAAAACTGGGTAACAGTCATGTGAATACTAATCCTACCCCTCCCCTAACGGATGATCGCCGATTGCACCGAAACGCAAAACAAAGTAACCCTGAGCATTTAGGTAATTGTTTTTACATCCTTTGCAGTCATTTTGGCAAAAAATCGGGGGTTCTACCTAAGGTGGGTTTACGGTAGGCCGTCAAAGTCGGTGAGTAGGGGAGTGGTTGCCTTTTTGAAAAATATCTACATGGTCTTGAAACTTACAGGACATGTTAGAATAGTTGATTCCTTCATTTATTAGCAAAAAAACCTGACGAAAATTGGACATTTAGAACGTTTATAGCGACTTTTTGAAATAGTGACCATTTATGCCAAAAGTCGATTTTTTAAGTCCGGAAATACTTTGTGACGTCATAATTACGTAACGACTTGACCGATTTTCATGATCTTGGTATCAATGGAAAGAAGAGACAATACCTTATACTATAGTTCCAAACAATATAACTTTAGGGGTCCGATTTTTCAAAATCACAGGGGTGGTGGTGGTAACCCCTCTCCCCCCCCCCCCTCAGGAAGACGTGTTACAAAAAAGGCTTAGGAAGACGAGGGTTAACATTCTAACAGCTATGCACAACTTAGGTAAGGAGCGGCTTCAAAACTTAACCGGCTTTTTTGCCAGTTCTGGGCGGTTGGCTATTGTTTATTCCAGTTGAACCGCCCAGAACAGGCAGACAACCGCCGGTTGAGTTTTTGAGTGAGCACTAATCAGCTATCGGCAGATGACTCACTCTATAATTTATGCCCCGGCACGCGCGATCTGATTACAAAAAACGAGGTTGTACCACATGTTAAGTCTATGGAGAATCATTTAGTTTTAGTACTCTCGAATCCAAATGTAGAAAAAGTCAGCATTATTACTGTAATCTGTTATAAAAAAGAGTCTTATAATAGACCAAAAGGCCATTTGTTAGATTTGTGAACCAAAAAGCGAGTGAACAGAATGTCTGATCAGAGGAACCACTACGGACATGATCATTCGTTTCTAATGCAAGAAATAACGTAGCCTCTTCCGCAGCGTAAAAAACACTCGTTTCGTACACGTCTAAAATTCACACATTAAAACCGTAATACCAAACTTTGTTTTAAGAAAAACTGAACCGTTGTTCGTAAATAATAACATTGTATTAAACTTGATTTGTTTTTCAAGGCTTCCCCTTTCAGAGAATCCAACATCTTATTGCCCATCTTTTTTTTTTCATAACCCCTATCATGTTTTCTTTTAGAACGGTCCCAAAACGGCCAGTCCGATTTGGGAAAATGAATCCAACCTGAGAAAGTATAATATAAGTTATTTGCTAAGTCAAATTTCTTAACCCAAAAGCTTAAAAATGTTCTTTACGCGAAGCAGAGCAGCGTTTGTCCACCACCCTTTCCCGATTATTTTCGTCACATAGCTGACTGAATATTTGATGATTAGACAATTAACACGCAAAAATCGATTTTATGAAACTGCTATATCTCATGAAGAGGTAAATCTATCTCACAACCAAATTTTGTAATTCACCAGAAAGTAAATGTTGATGTTTGAATAAAAAAAAATGCCGAATGTTGGGTGTTTTGGTATTAAGATATATTTTTGTTTCCATTTGCAAATGCAATGCAGTTCTTTATTATTTTGTTATATATTGTATAATAACAGTTATTAGTCGGTGATGATCCTCTTAACTAGTTGTAGAAGTAGATATTCTTTAAGATCTTTTATATGGGTGTTTACATGAAAAAAAAAAGGTTGGTGGTGACCATTAACCCTTTTGTGCATTAAATAACGAAAAACATCTTCCGATTAGAAAAAAGTCGATGCAAAAAGCACTAAGTAAAAATTGTTTTTATTCAGATAAAACATAGTGGCAAATATATCTATTTTATGATACTATTTAAATATCGTAGCAAAATACCTACAAACTTAGTGATATTGTAATCTTCTTTTTAACTGGGATAAGAACTGTGTATTTATATCGTTTTCCGCTAGAAAACGCTGTTACAACGGTAAAACCTTTATCTTGTATCTTTAAGGGGGGGGGGGGGCAGGGCATCGATTTCAGTAACCCATAAAAATTAAGATAATGATATAGCAAAATCTACAGAATTTTAGCTTTCAAACAGTTTTTGTTTGGTGAAATCGGATATACGGTTCTGAAGATATGGCCGATCAAAGTGACGAAGTTTGTTCAAAAATGATGCTTTACCTATACTTTTACATGTAACAACACTCAACTGGTGATATTTAACAATATTTTAGTTTTAAAAATACAAGTTCAAGCCAATAATAATTGCCAATGGTACTGTTACCAACATAGGTTTTGGAAATTATACTTACACTTTTTTATGTTAAATATCAATGGATGGGGAATTTCTTATGTATTTCATTGTTTTTCACCTTGCTATTTTTCGTATCTTTGTAATAGAATGGCATATCTCAAGAACCAATATCCCTATTTAGATGCTTTTTTCACTTAAATTTATCATAAATCAAAATGATACGAAAAAGTGTAACTTTTAGCATATATTGCATCAGACGACGGTGGCCGCGTAATAAATTGCCTGTTTACCTGGACTGTTTACTCAGATTTAATGCGTAGTCATCCGTGGTATCGCCCGTATATCTCAATGCGTAAATACAAAGAAAAGTAGTTCTATAAAATATTCAGAATATCTTTTTAGTTTTCTGGGGTTGAAGTCCCAACCTCGACGGTTTTGAACTCTGCATATGTTTAGACACTAAGTAAGGGCATAAAATGAAATTTTTGAGCGTTAGTTAAAATTCAAGTTTTTTGAATGGGAGTTTCAAAATCTCATGACGTCACGTCCTACCCCCCTGTATTGCACTACCTTATATGCAAAAGCGCCCTCAATTGTTTAAAATTGATTTTCTCAAAACCGCTTTTTAAAACTGCCCCCCCCCCCGTTTATCTCAAAAACGCTTTGACCTATTGACCTTAAATTTGACAGAGACAAAGTTTTTAACACATACTGGGATCCTCAGTGAGGGATTTTAAATGAACATTTTAGTTTTTGTGTTATACTTGTTTTCGTATGCAACCAGCATTTAAAATGGCGGGAAAACTTTGATAGGTTGCCATGGCAACGTGGAACGTAATTTCCACAAACGCTCCCATAGGATCACAGATTGGAGTTTCTTTAATTGTTTAGGAAACAAATTATGTTCAAATAAAATTTTCAGATAAATGGGGGGGAGGTGGGGGGGGGGGGGGGCAGAATTTGATTTTTGATCTCTGATATTTTGTTGCGTGACTTTTGACCTCTGCTAATTAGCATGCCCGAAATGGTCCGAAACAAATATATTCGAAAAGTACACACTACATCAAACATTTTGGTATATAACTTCTCTGTATGCAATTAAACTAAGTGTAGTTATGATAACAAGTGTCTTATTATCCATTTTTGATGCCGTGATCCCCCTTAAAACCCTTATCTTAGACTTACTGTCAGCTCTCTGCAATACACTTGCCGAGAGCAAGTAAAAGGAAACGTGTTTTATGCATAAAATACAGAGTTTTGGAATTCGATTACAACACTATTTGTATTTAGAATATGTTTTCAGGTTGCTCCAAGGTCGTACTTTACATTATACAACACAATTTTCCGCGAATGTTTTGCAAAGCATGTTTCGACATTTTATACCTAATATTTATCATTTGCAATCGTTTATCGAAGCTATTTATATACATTGAGCAACGAGATATTAATAATTGAGGCACCGGTTTATAATGTGTGCATTATAAACCGGTGGATTACAGCGGTTACAAATTATATTACAATACGTATAGCCTAGATTACAGTATTGATTTATCCCGTTATATTATCATGACTCTAAACTCATCAGATACTACTAGTCCTATGGTGAAATGTTTGTTATATACCGTAAGCTTTGAAGTCATGCCTGAATCATGCTGAACGTATTCTTATTCTTTCGTACCATTTTTGTCATTTTTTACACTTATTCTTCTCAATGTTCTACCTCTTCTCCTTCTTTTGTTTTAAGGCAGCAACCCGTTTTCAACAACGAGATGCTGGCATGTCATGTTCACTACTCTACCCGATTTTGCATCTTTATTACAATTTGGGAACCGTACCTGATTCTGAAGTTGGCTGTCAGTATACTACATTTAAAAAATGTAATCTGCACCCAAATTTTTACCTAATTATTAAATCTAATTATTATGAAATCTAGAAATTTGAACCATTTCTCACAAATTGTGTAGGGTTCACATTTTAAACAAGTTTTTGTCACAAAATACTTGGGGTTTTCAGGTACAAGGTAAAAATTAGCCTCCTTTAAATCTACAGTGTGCAAGTGACATCCTTTTATTATGCACAAATACACATGTTTGTGAATAATCAGTCTGTTGAAGAGATACTCTTATGATTTTAGCTGGTTCTCATATGTTTCTTTGTAGTTAAAACCTTGAACTAAAATAAACAAGGAACCTTATTGACTGATTCAGAAAGTTTTCTTTTGTAATGATAATTGAATAGGTTGTATCAATAACCAAAATAACCATGTCCTTGATAGATCCCTTTGTTATGCTAATATTGTTGTTTGTAATGTTAATATCAGATCAACTTTAAGTGTCATAGGTAATATAGGTAATAAGCCTATTAAGAGAGTTATTTTATTTTCATCATAAGTAGGAATATTAGTTACCAATTCTCAACTTCCTGGTCATTAACAAGAGTTTTGTTAGATAGGTACATGGAATTTTATTTTATTTTCATCATATTAAAAAAAGCAGGAATATTAGTCATTAATAAAATTTGTTAGACAGGTTCATGGAATTTTCTGATTACAGGTACATGGAATTTTCTGATTACTTTTATGAGCTATTTTATCTCCTATATATAAATCAATGCATGCATTTCAAATATAAAATGAGATTTTAGGCCTTTATAAGAAATTTGTTATAATGGTATGTGCAATATTATAATGTCAGAATTTGTGATATGGTATACATGT
Organism: Ophiothrix spiculata; assembly: GCA_000969725.1. Lineage (NCBI taxonomy): Eukaryota > Metazoa > Echinodermata > Ophiuroidea > Amphilepidida > Ophiotrichidae > Ophiothrix > Ophiothrix spiculata. The sequence continues at coordinate 9,884 of JXSR01S010502.1, forward strand.
ACATTTTATAGGCCTATAATAAAAGATAGCAGTCTTGGTAATTGAGTGTTTTATGTCAAGGGCCCTATATGAACTGTATTTTCAATATAGATAATGATGATAGTAACCACCCGGGGGGTTCTCACACTAGGTTGATATGCGGGTATGTGCCACGATTTTGGGGTAGAAGCACCCTATTTGGCCAACTTGGGTGTTTTGTTGGGTTTTTTTTCACATTTTATAGGCCAAATAAAAGATAACAGTCTTGGTAATTGAGTATTTTATGTCAAGGGCCCTATCCGCTCGGCCACTGCGCTACAAATGACACCCATCCTATCCTGTATAGTAAAATTTCTGAATATTATACCAACTGCGTGCTCAGTAAGCCTGGAGGGGGCACTCACATATGAAACTGACGTACGAGTGTCACCAAGCACCTCGGACGTTGGGGTATTTTGGTGACAAGATCGTCTTTCTGTGAGAAAGTGAAAAAAGGGGGTCTTTGAGCAAAGCTCATAAAAGAGTAGGGTATTTCCAGGTCAAAATGGCCAAAATATTCACAAAATTTCAGGAAATTAGCAACAAAGTTTTTCACGAAATTTCATCAAACTAAGTAGGCTGAATGGTTGGTCTATAAATGACAAAGGTTGTTTTAGGGACATGGAATTTAAAGAAAAATAGGGGATTATAGATTCTAACAGTTGGTAAATAGGGGGTCTTTTGTTGAGAGCAAGCGCAAGAAAGAGTGGCCTTTTTGGTGACATATTGCACATATTTAAGTTGAGTCCCTCCTCCCCATTCAGGCTGTAACCTACACAAATCAATATGAACGCTAACTGAACTAGCGGGGTGACATGCTTCTCTATCCTTTATAGTAACATTTCTGCATATTATATATCAGCTATAAGCTACGAATCAATATGAAGGCGAACTAAACTAGCGGGGTGCGCGCGAAGCGCGCATCCCCGCTAGTACTTACAATTGGCAGACTATCACAATTTTGTAGACATATGAATTTGTCTCTTTTTAATTGTATAATACGTATCTTGCCCATAAGCATGTGAAATTTGAATAAGATCGGAAACTCGACCAACAAAAGTCGTTAAAAATTAAAAATTTATAAATTCTTATCGTTATTTATAAAAGAGGATACTCCAAGTGAAATCAATAATCAAGACTTCTAAATAATCTATAGACTCTACGTTTCATGTAAGACACAAATTGTCAAGGTGTGTCATCTAAGATCTTGCAGTGAACATGACATCGTTTTCATGTGTGTATAGAAATCTGGTTACATACATTTAACATGAATATACGCAAGGCACCTGTAAAATTCAATCTGTTGAATTGTTAAACGTGGCTTGCAAGGCTGAAAATTGTTGATGTAAATCCAATTAAAATTTGAAAACATCGTGTCTAATAACATTGGTAACAAGGATGTCTTCGGTATATCAAGGTTTAATATATGTTTTCAACGCAAAATGGTGTTATATTGCTAAGTTGATGCACATTCTTCAATATGCATTTAATGCCATAGATATTGTACTTACTCATGTCCATGCGACAGTCTCAATTTGAAACCAGGGAAATCGTATTTTTTGTATTAAAAGCTTTATTGTATCCTTTTACCCACTCACCTAACCTCATATATCTTATATCTCGCTCTTGTAATACGAGTGTAGTCAAAGAAGCTCCTATGTTACATCAAATCAGTTTTGAGGGTTTAAAGTTTTTGAAATTGTATATCGTTTTGAAACTTTCAGGGTATGGTTGTATTTGCAAAATATTAATATTACTGAACAACATATACATTATTGAATTTTTGTAATCGAAAATCAATAAATTGCACATATGAACTTCTTGCCCTAAAAAGTAGGTCCAAAATTCAAAATGTGCCATAATATCAAAAGTAAATACTAGTCTTGAACTCATTGAAAGTACATATTTTTGGAATGTACAGCTCATAACAAATAATTTGACATGTCATTCACTCAAATTGGACCATCTTCAAAATTTGACCCCACGTGACCTCTGATTAAGTTTTGGCTTATATCTCCCAAACCATTCGTGCTACATAGGTAAAACTATATATATATATTTGGCATCCTTTTGATGAGACAATTAATTTGACATCTAACCTGATATATTTTGAACATTTTTAAAATTTGACCCAAAATTCACTCACGCGGTTAAGTCAATCACCCTATTTGTTTCTTAGACAATGCCCAAACCGTCAATGCACTTAAATCTGCCAAACAAAAACGCTTCTTGGCCAAAATGTAACATAGAACATCTTTGACTACTCTTCTATTATATCCGCGTAGTTTCCTCAAATGAGCAGGCTGTGTAATTCTCATGGGAGAACAGGTGAGCAACGGATGATATAAAGGGTTTAGTACAGGTTATTGCACTGTCCAGGTTTATTAACTACTGAAATATAAAAATAACCATACACTAAGGTCGACTCTGATTTAAAGGCAATTGGGTCTTTATCATAGGTCTTTATCATTTCGTAAGACTCAATTATAAATTAAATAGACTAGTCAGACAGCAAAAGATCACTTTCGGTTTCATTATAGCTCGGAGACAGGTCAATGTTGTCAAAAGTATTTTAACAATTTCGTTCCCGCTGTTTTTTTCCTTGCTAACAGGATATTGTAAAAACTCACAATTTAATGTAACAAGAAAATGTAATAGAAATGCTTGGAAGTTTTATATTAACCATATTGTTTTTGTACGATAACTGCTGAAATTTTAGACAAAAGATCCATATTAAGAATTTTTAGAAGAATCATGTTGGTAAAATTTATTTACAAAGTATTTATTACGTAAAATCTCTAGAAAGAAAATCATTGATCTGTAGCTTAACGTCATTCAAAATGATAAGAGACTCTAAAAATTGTTAAACAAAAGGTACTGAAGATAATGATCACTATGATAATAGCCAGTCAGTATTCCCACTAAAGCCCAGACGCCCATCTAAAAAACAATCACAGAATTCGTGTTTTATTTTAGAGCAAACACCCATGTCCTTATTCCCTACAGATAGAGAGGTGTCACCGTTGCTACTTCAGTGATATATCAAGAGTCAATAAGGTTGTTATGGAAAAATGAAAAAAAAAATCCTATTAATTTAGTTGAAGACAAACATTTAGGTTTTGTTTCTACTCACACTCACGCTCGAAAGTATTTCCGCACAAAACCTTTATTCATCCATATCTCAAACGGCGTTTATCCGAATTTCATAATTTTATGACACAGTCTATAATTATTAAAATAACTAATCCGGAATTGTATCCATTGCATTTGAAAAATATGGCGTGTAATGCAAATAACTACTTTCGTCTGCACATAAAAAAGGAGTTTATATACAAATCTGCGCATTTGTTTTAAAACATACAACCTGAAAATATTCTTTCCGGTTACCATGGTTACAAGGTAATAATGAGGTAAAAACTAGGATAAACATTATTTAACATGCATTCAACGCAATATACATTGCGCCTACTCATGTCCCTGGGTCTGTCTCATATTGAATCCAGGAGGGAATTTGAATTTTAAAAACTTTATTGTATCCTCTTACCTAATCATCTCAGCCACGCATCTTACTATTATTCCGCTCAAATGAACGAGCTGTTTATATAGCTTTCATGGATTAATAGGCGAACAATAGATATATAAATGGTTTAGAATAGGTAATTGTACTGTCCAGGATATTAACTTCTGAAATATAAATTAATCATATAGGTCGACTCTGCTTTTAAGGTAATAGGCCTTTACCAAATTTTAAAATTTCGTCAGACTTAATATAATAATATAAATAGACTAGCCAGAAAGCGATATGACACCTTCAGCTTCATTATAGCTCGGAGACAGGTCAATGTTGTCAA
>JXSR01S010503.1:57705-86241 GCA_000969725.1 Ophiothrix spiculata
ACTACCACACGGAAAAGCCCTTTATCAATCTATGGTTACCAACAGAAACTTAGTATACACGCATGGCTCCAGAAGTTCTGTAGATCATCTATTTGACCTTGACCTTACCTAAAAACAAAGGCATCAAAATAAAATTGATAAAATACAAAATAAACTCCATACAGCTAAATTGATTTGTTCAGATAACAGATTACGTTTATAGCCTTGTGTCTACGTGCAAGTTTGCTGCACTATCCCAGGCCTCAATGCCGCCAAAAATATGAGACAAGTCCAAAATGATGACAAATAGCATAGACAACATGCCAGATTATATACGTTTGACACAATGATTCTGTAAGCAACAAGATGAATTCAATGGCATTGCCAAAGTTAAAATATATAAAACTAAACACCAAAACAAATCACAAAATAACAAATCATTTCAAGATTTGTTCCCTGTGCAAAAGGTACAAATTTTGTGACAAGTTCTACAATACAAACACTGCTCTCCCAGATTGAAAAGTTCAGGATTTTTCAAACATCAAATGTAACCCAAATGTTAACCAGATCATGACTAATTGCCCATCCGATAATTCTCTGAATTATTTCTCAATGTTAACTGTGACTACAACAGTTTTGAATGTTCAACTTTCTATTTCCAATGTCAATTTTTGATATGATGGAATGGCTCCAATATTGTCACATTAATGATGGAACAGAAATTAATTATTGGTAGATAGAACATTCACCACATGATGCTAAGTGAAGCAAAGAGATGTCATCTGATCACATTCTGTCATCTGATGAGAGAGGTTTTGGGCAGCTACATCTTCAATTTTAAAACACAAACTGGCTTCAACTATGAACAATATTGTTTTTATGCCACAACAATTTATAAAATGTTTAAAAAAATAATGAAAGTGTTTCTATATCGAGAGAAACTGAAAGTGGACACTTTTGCAGATACTTAATCTGACAATTAGTCATGAAACTAATGATATCGAAACAGGTTTTAAATGGAGATTGGCAAATTTAGAAAGAAATTATACTGTTGATATCAATATTTATATAGTGTACAAGGTGGATGTTAGCTCTTTAGCTCTTGAATCCGTGAACAATGGATCGAGGTGCAAGAGGTCCAAGGTTCAAATCCACAGTAAACCATCCATTATAGATATGCGGGTTTCTTAAGTAGAAACTTAGTTAAGGTTAATGAAATTAAAAGCTACCAAACATTCACAGTTGAGCAGTGTTTGATTTGACCAATTTTGAAGCCCAGAAGTAAGTCAAATTAAATCATCATGGATATGAAATGAGGTATTATTTAGCACAGTATGTCAGGACCAAAATATTATTGGTCAGCACCTGATTATATCACATGCGACTCATACTGAAAGAAACAAGTCATATACACAAGACTCAGAATATTCCTCAAATACAGCAAGGATGTCAGGTCGCTATTTACCGCAGATATCGTAACTATCTATCCATTCAGTGCCAATCGCTACCAAGGAGCCCATCTGGTATGGAATGGAAGCAATCAGTTAGGCCTAAAAAAAATAATAGTTTGATTGGCGTAACATAAAAAAATAATTAGGGTAGGTAGGTCGGGTTTTTGTTTTTTTTTATTTTTTATTTTTTTTATTTTGGCTTTAAAAATAACAATAAATAACCACAGGACACAAATATTAATGGAGCAATAACATTTTACGTTCCAAACTGTCATTTTTTATAACAATCTGGATTTTAAACAGCCTGAAAGTGGAAAGTATGTTGTTGCCATGCTTAATTTACCATTTTTATCATGTACACATGAAAAATAAAAATAAAAAAGTCTAGGGTCGGCACCAAAAATAGGGTCGGTCGGGTTACGCCAATCAAACAATTATATTTTTTAGGCCTTATCTGATGACATTATTGGACACAAAACCTGTTGTACTCGGTACGCACTCAGTAAAAAGGTTGCAACATACTGATGCCAAGAGGTCTAGCAACAGGTCTTCAACTTGAAAATAGTAAATTTGTCTCTAATCATTGTTAGAAAGTACAATGAACCATTGATTAATTAAAACAAAACATGTGTTCCTTTTTTAATTGAACTCATTGAGATTGTGTAAGGCTAACCATGTTGAGATTGTGTAAGGCTTCTTAGTACTACCAATTTGAAGTTTTTTGCTGATATTATTGAAGTTACGTAATATATAACACCAGATGGAATGGTAGTAAGTTTGATATTTTTCAACAGAATCATATTTTTTAAAAATATTATCAGGATAAAGTAAACAAAATAGATCTCTTTTTCTAATTAAGGCACTTTGACTTTGATAGGATTAACTCAGTTTGTTTTTTCCTAGTCAACATAAACTGGCTTTACTCTGTGCCTAGACTAATTAATACAGACAGAATCGATAGCAAATGATTACTTTAATCAGTATCAGAGCAATAAAACAAATAATTATCTATCTCTGCGACAGATGTACCCATACACCCACCCACACATTAACAAACATTGAGGGAAGTAACATTTGTGCAAACTATCTCCCATTCATAGTGGTCGAACAATGTCGGGGTATAAGAGATTTAGGATCAGAATCTCTGGGAACTAACCCATTTTTGACATATCATTTAAGATAAAATAAGCATACGTTAAATAAAATTTACGTTCAACTTCAGAATAGTCTGTAAAGGAGAACCACAGGCATGGGGCAAGGCAAAGCAGCAAGGTCGCAGATCAAATCGAGGGCCCTGGGTCGAGGGCTTACTGTTCAGGATTGCTTCGCTTCCAATAGTTCTTGGCAATGTATAGATAAATATATTGCATTGGTAAGTTTTGTGTTGAATAATGTTGACACAAATGTACTTGTTGCAAGAACATGTGAGTGCATCACCACATTCACCACCCTATAAATATTTTGCATTGAAAAATCATTCAGATTGGGTTTTTTTTGTAAAAAACACTCTAAGTAAATGCTACTTGATATATTAACAAACTAAAATGTCACATTACTTGAATTGGTTAATTAAAATTCCTTAATAATGGTTTAAGGTTAGGCGACAAAACAATATTCTCCACCTACAACCCTTTCAGAGTCTAAATCATTAAAAGTATCCGTTTTCTACGAATTTTCAGCAATTAAGGTCAGCTTTTCAAGGATAAATGACATATCGACTACTCTGATATTGACAAGATACTTCCGAATGCGAAGTCATTTTTAAAATAATAAGGTACATTAAACCACGAGACTGCCATAAAATAGACTAATATTTCAAAGTGACATTTCTAGGAGAATATTAATTAGATATTTTTTCTGTCAAGGTCAAAGCCAGAGGAGGCTGGCCATGGCAACTATTACTGGCTGGTGGTTCAGTAATCGTAACCAATCCAAGGCAGATCGCTGCAATACATCCTGCACCACCTAGCGCATATAACCATAAATTCTTGGAAAAATGAGACATTCGGGATGATCACTAACATTATACAACTAATTGGTAAAAAAATGATTTTGGCTGTGGTAAGTCTGGTTGATATTTAAAGATGCAATTAATTTATTTTTGCACTTTTCCTTGGGTTAGTTGATTGAGTGGTGCTCTAAAATGAGCGGAAAGTCACGATTTTCAAAATGGAGTTTATGGCATATGTTAATTCTCTATAATGTCAGCTTTCAAAGGATATATATAGTATGTCATCCTTTCTTTCTACAATTTTCATTTAGAGATCGAAATACAAGGCAGTCCACTCAAAATCTGGCAGTAAAAAATGGTTGCAAATCGATTTTAAAGTTACTGATTGCTATAGTGTATAACAGCAAAATGCGATCAATTACCAGTGAATAATTGCACTTCCCTTCATAATTGACCCTCAAAGCACGATGTATAGGTTAAAACTTTTTTTATTTTAACAGCCATTTATTCAAAATCTTCAATTGCAACTTTTCGGTCATTTTGCCAGAGCACCGCTCAGTTTGTTTGTGAGATCGGCAGAATATAGATTTGTTCGTAATACCGATTCAGATCCGATAAGCTAAAAATCGGTCTGATTCTGATCCATCCGATCAGATCAGTCAGAAAAGTAATGATTTTTCTAATATTTTATTTATTTGTGACCCAATAGAAATACACGTAAAATGTATCCTAAATTTGCATTTAAAAATCCCTAGAACCAAAATCTAGTAAATGGTGTCTTATGCCGCCTGGTCAAAGCAAAATATTTTTTAAAATAGATACTTGATTCTAAATGACAAAACTGTCTGCCAACTGGGTTCATCCGTTCTTTACTCAGTTATAGTCAATATTCTATTGCATTGGTGTTTGTGCTTAAAAGGCTGATAAATGTGACATGGCAATTTCTACTTTAAGAATTTGAACTTGTAGCTTGTTGCAGACACATACTCTTCCGATCAATACTCATGCTCGGTTAAATTGTCTGGGTAATCAAACATTGATGACACTCTTGATTAAGCCAGGTGCGTAAATTTATCTAACGCTTCACGATTCTGCACTTAAAACATGCCAACCCACTTCCTACACATCCATTACCTGCTATAACAATTCTCCCTCCCTGTCAACTGTGTAAATTGTCTTCCAAGTATTCTTTTAAGTATGTGATGACTTGAACATGGATTTATTGTTCCAGTCTAGCATGAAAATCTAAGGTTTGCTTAGCCAATGAATATCAGAAGTAAAACAAATTGATGATGAATGTAGAAGCAGGTGCAAGAAATAGGCTGTGTATCACTCCCCTTTCTTATTTCCTGTGCAAAACTTTTTCATTGTATTAGTGAGGAAGGATGCAATGGATAGAATTCATTTGAGTAAAAGGTACATATAATCATTTAACCAGACTGTAACTGTGTTTGCACAAATTACAATTTAAATCTAAAGAACAGAGTGGTTAGAAGGCAAATTTCATCACCAATAGGGCTGCACTCTGAACTTCCAGTTGTTTTTTTACATTAAATTCACAAAAATTCTAAAACAAGGTAAGTGTAATGACCGGGACCCTAAATAACACATTTGTTCTACCAACATCAAATAGTTTAATATTATACATTACATCCACAATGGAGGCCAACAGTAATAAGTAACAAACAAACAAACAAAACACAATTGTGTTTTTGTTGTTATTTTGTTTATAGGTGTACAATTACAAGCATGTCATATTTTGCAGAAATGGTGGTAAATTATGATTTTGCAAGAGGTGATTTCATTTTTCACAAGAAAACAGAAAAGGGGTACTTTTCGATTCCTATGAGCGCCCATGTGTACCTGGAAGTAGAGAGAGCCGACTCATAAGCTATTCTCCACTATAGTTAGGAGTTCTCAAATGAATTTTTGATGCGTACTCTTCTTAGCAGAGTTTCTTTCTAATTGATTCCCTGGTATTTTCATACCAATAAATTCAAATTCTTTCACAGCTTCTGCTCTGTAAGTAATAATTATACTCAAAAGAGTTATTCCTTCCAACTGAAGCCAACTGATTAGCCCAGCTTTCAACTGAACATCATGAACAAATATCTTCTAAGAAAATAGGACAAGGTGTCTATTGTATTTTCTATTTTCCCATGCTTGCAGATGCAAAGGGGAATTGTCTACTAGCTAACAGAATCCACAAATCTATTAAAGCAGTATGCTTTTGGTGAAGGCAGGTCATATTTTGTGTACAAACAAAGATGAGAGTTGTCCTTTACAACGAACGAGAAATCAGTGGCGGTGTATTGTAAAGCATAAGCGCAAATTAATTCAGTCTTATTATCATACCAAGTGCTAATAAGGGTAACATGACTCCAATTCAATTAACTAGACCTGTACATCTATTCTCACATGCACTTAGTATACCCATCCAAGTATCTGAACCCACACACAAAACTGAAGAAACAAAACACTCCTCCTCCATTCTTGCACAAAGAGTCTGGGGTAAAATAACAAACAAGTATGCAAAAAGGTTATAGATATGATTGAAAACATGCCACCCTTCAAATTCTTTTACACAGATCAGTATAACTATTTGTAGCTTGTAATATGTTACAATTGACCTGAAATTATGAAATGAACAAAACAGACCTGTTAGTTAAATATTTAAGACTATCATTATCATAAAAATTTAAAGATGGTTCAAGGGTGGTTCAGTTACTCTCTGTACCACAAATACCCATATGTTCGCCATAAACTGCTGCATAGATTACTCATGCACAAAGCAATACCGAATGTTTATACCACCTCTTCCACATCATTTGTGAACTTTATCCATAACAAATTAGTAAAGAACCAGGTGTGTGACAGAGACTAGCAAATTAGCAACGCTGGAGTTTGGCACGAGTTTTCTCCAAAGTTGAACTCCCAAATGACTTGGGGGCAGATTTGCCTATTAAAAGTTTATTGGTGCCACGTGAGGGGTAATTTCATCTGGCTGGCTGACAGTCTAGCTTGACCTACACTGTTGTGTCTGTACCTGTCTGGCCCGACACAATGCAATGCAAGAATGCCTAACTTTGTCATACAATGACACCATTTGGCAGTCTAAAACAAAGGCTTTGTCATTGTTTTGGTGCTTCATTTGCATAACTGCTGGTCTCCTTACCATCATATAATCGAGCACCTGGTATAGGAGACTAAGTGATGTGCCCAGGGGATGTTGTGCAGACTTCTTGCATCATACTCATCAGTGATGGTGTATTTAAAGACAGGAAACTGATACCTAACAAAGACTTATTGATTAGTCCCCACAAAAGGTTGACCCTCATCCATGAAATGGTTGACGCATTTTGGAAAAGAAAAAAGGAGGAGAGACTCGTAGAACAATTTTAAGGTTAAACCAGCCACATTTAGTATTTGATATAACAAATTGTACATATTATATAACTTAAAACACAAAGTACATACGCCATACACAAAGTAAAGATGCACCATATTTGATAGGCCAACCAGAGTACATGTGCAGTGGGAATGCACACACCTGTTCCGCCTCTAATTCCGCTATCAGACAACTACAATCAAACATACGTATTATATGAAAAAGCAACACTGTCAAAATTGAACTTGGAAAGGAAATAAATTTATAAATCAACAACATTCATTTTTATTTTAACTCATTGTTGACATGCTATATTTCTCTTTTGTCTGTCTGCAAAGAGTAATGTTCTAGTAATAGGAAAATTCATAGGAACATCTAACATTATTTTATCTGATAAAGAATCTACAAATAAGTTTCATTAGCAACCACAATATAAAACTATATTACCCTAATCCTGATATCAAATTATTAGAACAAAGGGCAGAAATTTGATGGGATTTTAATTATCGTTCTCCTCATTTTTCTTATTAGCCATTTAGCCTTAGGAAAGCATCTATAGACCAAGCTCATTTTGCTTTATTATAAGGACATACTGTTTATATCATTATTCCGATCAAATGAAAACCCTTTGAAACTTAGGAAGTACACCTATGTATTTGACATTTCATGAGAAAAAATGGCTTTTACTTGCACTACAAGTCATATAAAAAGTAAAAAAGAAGTACAAATAAATTTTCCCTCTTAAGTATGACTTTTTTCTACAGAATTACTATTAATACAATGACATTCCTGCAAAATCATTCCAAGAAACTCTTCCAGACTCAGTTGATAAAACATAGCAATACACACTTAAATTTGACTAAAATAGAATTACAAACATATTGAAAATGAAAAGGGTATACCATCATTTCAGATCGATAACTACAAAAGGCTATGTGTAACATGAATCCAGGTACCTACAGACAGTGAATGTTTTGACAGCTTTAACAGCATCAAAACATTACTGACTGACTGACACTGAACTTGCTATATGAACTTTGCATTTTAGTCTTCAAGTGTATTCTTCCAAGAAATATCACGCAAGCGAAAACCCTCAAACCTCCACAGCATCCTCTCTTTAGCTCATCGCTGCAATACTTCAATTGCATTTCTTGGTTCCTAAAATTTCCATGAAATTTCAAATGCCTCTAAGTGTTTTATAAAGCAGTGACCTACTTCAACATCGTAAGAAATACGCAGAGCTGAAATCTTGAAATGAGGGAAAATTTAACCATCCAAGCAAATTTTAGCTTGAACAAGCACAAGTTACGCAAGGAGCCGTAAGTGGAAAGGGCAATATATAGCCATGAACGACATAAGAGACAATACGACAGGTTCCGTAACAAGCCATCAGTGGAAAGGGCAATATCCTCCCTCTCTATACCAGTGTACTGTAAATCGTTGCTGGCACAATAGTTAGAATCTTTCCAGTTTAATTTGCTAATGAATGAAGATGAACAATCCTGTCTATTGGATTCCATCTAGCCATACAATCTAGAAGTCACGATTTATCAAACACAAATATTATACTAGATTTAATTTAAAAAAATGCAAGCCTTGGGGTGCGCCGTAACTAAAAAGGTTGCTTAACATTGAATCTCATCATACATATATTCATAATGGTTAAATTGCATAAAATAAAAAGGCTCTCTTTAATTAAAAAGATGGGACATTTTTTGGAACATGACCGAATCACCTTTAGTATGTCAGTAGGTAGGTTACACCTAATGACGCTGTAATCTGTTGATAAATGTTACCCGCCTGTTTCGTGGAAGTCTGGACGACCGGAGACAATTAAGTATCAGAAACGTCACGTACGATTCACGATATTAACAAAGTACGTTTGCGGATTATAGGATGATGGTTTGCAACTAGGACACAAGCAGCTACGGGTTACAAGAGTTCATCTAAAGGGCAGTGACCATTTGGCGGAGTAATGAGGAGCAATGAGGTTTTGCGGATGCAAGGATTCTAAGAAATGCCAGGGCTTGGTTTATAAAATATGAGCATCCATCAGACCCGCCCAGAGGATTTTGTTTGTGGTTAAAATTTGCACACTCGATTTCATACAATGACAAGACATCCATATTGCTGTCACGACTCAACAAAACGACTCATTTATTAATTGAAAATTATACTTCATAGTCTGACAGTTTAGAACCGGTCAAATAACAAAGAAGACTTACTTTCGCACTTCAAATGAACCCAGTTCATTTTTCATTTCAACACAACAAACTGGAATTTAGACTCGTGGATAGCTTATATTTTTTAATAATCATATGAAAACATGCCTTGTATATTCCTTTTTGATAATTTTTTTCCTGTTCAAAAGTATGATAAATCCAATATTGGTCACACCAATATTTTAAAGTTTTTACAGATTTTCTAAAAAAATTAATAATGTGTTATATATGTTGTTGAATACCACATGGTTTTCTTGAAAAATGTATCTAATCTAGTTGATAAAATGAGATCAATCAGCATGGATCCATTACATTTTTGTGTCAGGAAGTACTAAAAAAATAGAAAAAGAAATAAAAACAAGAAGAATGAAACATATAATGAATAATAAAAGTGCACTTCCTGTGAGAACATAAAGGAAAACATACACCTGTCCAATTCACTTCCACTGTTATTAATTCAGAAATAGCATTATATTATTAATCTTGTTGTGAATAACAAAATAAAATGTACCACTTATCACTTAACTTATCCCCTCATTGACAAAAACACTTAATTTTTCAAAAATCCAAATATAGTAACAAATTAAGTGTAATTAACCCAACCCTACTAAATATCAAAAATCATCACTCAAAAATATCAAGAAAATGTGTCAAGTTCAAATATGTTATAGGCACAGGGATGATGCGAGCACAAAATTGCTGGTTGGGCATCAACGTGGTGAACATAAGATTGGGATAAAAGAAGTCCCCAGTTTGAATACAGGTATGTATACAGGAGATCCACCCTTTATCGACACCTATATTTTTGACAATTGAGCCTTTAAGTTCAAAAGTGTTCGGGTTAATATTTCCACCTTTGCTGAACCAAAATGGGGGGGGGGGGGATAAAAAGAGACCACCAAATTAATAACAGAGAATAGGGCCAAATTTGATGCTAAATTTCTTCACACAATATTTATTAATTTCACACAAACAGCCTGAATTCAAAGCAAATAAATGTAATAAAAACATGGTATGATAATGCTTCATCATGGTAAACATTATCACTATTACAGCGAGTTCCAGCTCAGTGACGTTGGCAATGACAACAAATTCACAGTACTATCCACGGGGTCATAAAATTGTGGTAATAAAGGAAGTTGATTGATTAATTAGGCCTACTAACTAGCCATGAATGGATGCCAGAACTCTTATAGGGATAACGTCAATTTATTGTTATCAAACATCAGCAATTTATTAAAATGATATTGTTTTATTTCCAGACACGAGTTGAACTCATTACAGAACAAGAACTCCCCACTCTGTTGAACTCGCAGACTAAACTAAACTAAATCTAGTTACTATCACAATGTGAAGCCATTCAGAAACATGTACACAGCTTGTAATTTCAGGTGTTTGAGTAAATTAAAACATGGAATGACAACTAATCTAGACATATTTTTCCTCTGACCAATTTGTTTTCGCAATAGATACACACCGTCTCCCCATCCATGATGCGCCTCTTACACAGTTACACATAATCCTGCCGGTGGTCCTATCAATATCTCCTCTCAGGGCCATGATATGTTGACTTTTTAATTACCTCAATGTTTTGGGTTTTGATTACCCATGATCCCATTAAGGGGCTTTGTTTCACACCAGTCTTCTCGCACGTTGACTGTCATTTTATTGTTGCAGATAAGTGAAGGAAGCACTTGAGCTGCATCCTGTTGTCTTGATCTTTTTTGTGTGAAAAATAAACAAAAACTTTGACACCTCTTTGAGATCAAATGCAGATTATGATATAGCACTTCCCCACACAATGACACTAAAGAGTCATACTTTGGGGAAAAATAGAGACTTTGCACCTCGTAAATAAAAGCTTTATTAATCCTGTGATAGTCATTCCATTGAATTTCGTCTTGCAAAGTCTTCCTGTTTTCTAACAGATGGGCATCACTCAAAGATATTCTTTCAAATAAACAAATAAATAAATAAATAAATAAAATTGAATAATTGAATAATTTAATTTTCCAAATACTTGTACCTCACAGTCTATCTATAAATCTTGAATCTTATTGATACTGTTATGTCACATATCCCTCGTACATGCACACATAAATTAACATTGAAAAAAGTCCACTACAAACTTAATTTTGTCTTGATTCCCACCAAGTTTAATTTCCAGTTCATTATCATGTTCCAATATCTCTCACATCCAATTTACAGCCAACCACACTGATGGGATGGATACCCAATCCAAACCACATTTTTGTGATAGAGCCCCGGTATTAATAGACCCAACCCTGCTACGGTACATGATTTTACACTACACCATGTATGAGGGGTGTTCATTAAGTTTATGGTTAAGGTAGAAAAGGGGTAAGCTATGCAGTTTCTTGTAGGCCTATACACTATATGTAATAAAACTTGATTGATAAATTTCAAGTACATCTGCTCTTGTTTTTATGTTACAGAACATTAAAACATATTGGTTTAAGGCTTTTAAAGTTTGTATTTTTAAGTTAAGATTTAAGCATAAAATTTAAGAAAACAAGGTAATATGATTAAAAAATGACACCCATGATGAGGTCAAGTGCTCCCACATCCACCAACTCCCTGCCATTTTAAAAATCACCAGCCCACTTCCTTACATGTTGTAGGCCTTTATAGGAGTAATGTTTCTTACGTATTGGCACCTTGCCCTTGAGGAGTGCGTTTGATTTTGAGCCTATGAGCTTATAAGTGATCCCGAAAGGGGGGACTTTGCAGATGATATCAATTTTGATTTTATCATTTCATCTGTTACAACATTTTCTAAGCTTTAAAATGACACCTTACTTGTTGAAATTGGTCAAGGCGATCAAATGATTCAACAGAAAGTCTGCTGGAAATTCTTATTATTTTCTTTATTTTTCGCTGTCTATTTTCATCAGTTTCTCGAAAAGTGTTCTGTCGCAAAGTCCTCCTTTTCAGGGTTAGTCATCACATAAAGTGACTGCATTCAAGATTCCGAAAAATGAACTTTCAGAATCGCCAAATGGCAAGTTAGAATTTCCAGTAACATAAAAATTAAAACAGAAATTTACATGAAACTTTCCATATATTCATTAAGGATGTTATCTCCTCTTCCATTAGGCCACAAACTTATTGAACACCCCTTGTACTAGGTAATTTAAGTCTTGGTTCATTGATGGAGTATTTGATAATTCCTCTTGACTTTGTAATTGAAATCTGAGCTTGATTGGGGCAACAAGAAAGTACTACGGACACAGCAAATCAGTCAGTGAATGAGGAGAGATGGAATGGAAAAAATACCAGGGAAAATCATTACAGCTAGTGGCAATAATAAGTGAATACCTGGAACACAGATGTTATTTCCATAATTACAAAAATACTATAATAGTTAAAAAATTGAACTGAATGGATTTTTTCTATTTCTTTTTCTATTTATGCATGTACCTTCAGTCAATACAAGAACAATATTCGAACATACAATAAATTTTTCATGATAACATGTTATCATTGCATGAAAGTGCTTTTGAAAATACAATTGGTAAAATATTGAAATTATTCAAATGTTTCAACATCCGGAAAAAAGACAAACATGTGTGTACATAATAACCCTAGCCTATTGCAAAGCACATGCACAGGGAGTAACTTACATACAGTAATCGATATCATAACCCTCCAAACACAAAAAAATATAGGTGTGGTCTTTGGTACAAAAGATAAAAAATAATTTAAAAAATTAAAAATAAATAAATATAGGCCTAAATCTAAATTGTTAAATAATGCATTAAGATAATTTCATTTGGGTCATCGTCTATCAAAAGCACCTCAACACCTTAACATAAATCCTGTAGGCCTATACTAGAAGTCGTTGCTTCAGTAGTCTGCCGCAGCTCGCTGTATACATCCAATGTTCTGTCTTTCATCACAGAGCCTCATCAAATGTTGTCATGTTCACCAGATAGGTAGGCGCAGATAATATCAAGGCCGCATCTGCCCTAAGGCAAAAAGATCTTTTATAACAACAAGGTCAAAGACCGAACTATAAGCGTGCAAAATTGTTTGCTACAGGCTTGCCGCCATGCGCCATGCAGCAGACCAATAGACCAGCCAAGCCATTAAATATACTCTGAATGGATACCAAACTTGTGATGCTATAATTGCAAGATTTACCAACTCTTTCTGAACATTTTTTCAATTAAAAAATATTATTAAACAAAATTTATCATGTATAATAAGAATTCCTATTTACAATTTTAGAACACAAAAAGGTGTATGTATAGAAATCAATTTCATTCACAGGTCAAATATATTTCACAAACAAATAATATTCTGAAAACCAATGCAACTACAAAACAACACCACAAAAAAGTTTCCCAACAAAACAATTGTTAAGGCTGTCCCTTCATGTTCAAGGTTTTTATTTCATATACAAGCTTTAGAGTTTGGTGGCGGTTGAGAGCGTGGTGTTGTGCGTGCTCACTGTTTCAACACACAACAAAGGCAAGCCAAAAATCTGCCTAACTTTACTACTACAGAAAAAAACGACAATGCACGATCTCAAATCTGCCTAACTAAATGATGGGTGGAGCTATCTTTCATGATATTGATCGTATAGAATATGTTGGTGTCAATTAAACTAGCAAAACTGTATTTCCTATTCATGGTGGGTGGATCTTACATACATGATGCTAGCAATCAAATACATATTGAAATTTTACACTTTGCGGAAACTTGGTCTTTGCTTCTTTGCAGGAGAAACATGGCAAGGAAGAAAAAATCTCCCCCACTTGAAATGGTTTCCTTGATACGCTGTAAGATTAACCTATTTATCTTGTTATTTGAAGCCATAGTTTAAAAAACGATGGCTTTAAATAACACAATTTGGGACAAGATGACACAACTATACAATTTATGCCATGTGGGGGAACTTGTTTGTGTGTGGTAGAGGAAAATAGAAGGAAATTCTATGTGCATCTCTTTAGTGGTGTCATGGATATCTATCTATTTAACTATCATGGCTTCATAAAAACAAAATTTGGACAAAACAAAATGAAATTATGTCACTGTGTGAGAATTTGTTTGCGAGTTGGGTGGGGACATAAAGAAGCCAAATCTAGCTTATCTAAATGAAATCTTATGCTTTTTAGAACATATTTAAATACGGCTTCGCAAAAAGATGGACATGGGTGATAAAACCATTTTGTCCTCAGCATGTGAGAATTTATTTGTGTGTTAGTGGGTGTATGGGGGTAACCATGAGGGGAAAGCTCGCCAGTCCGAATTTGAAAATAGGCTCGCTAGTCCGTATTTTTAAAAAGACTAGCCCGAATTGTAAAAACCGCTTGTCAGTCCGAATTTTAGAAACAGCTAGCTAGTCGGAATTTTAAAATAGGCTTGCTAGTCCAAATTTAGAAATAGGCTCGCTCGTCCGAAATTTAAAAGCAGCTCGCTAGTACGAATTCTAAGAACAGCTCACTAGTCCGAATAGGAAAAATTATGTGTATATTTCTAATACCCTTTTCAAAATTCGGACTAGTGAGCTGTTTTCAAAATTTGGACTAGCGGGCCTATTTTTAAATACAGACTAGCGAGCCTATTTAAAAATTCGGACTAGCGAGCTGTTTCTGAAATTCGGACTGGCAAGCATATTTTCACATTCGGACTAGCGAACCTTTGGACTAGTGAGCTGGGTTTTTTTTTTCGAACTAGAGAGCTTTTTTTCAAGGTTATATATTCCCCATTGAATAACGTGTTTGGACTGAGCGAGCCTTCAAACCGGTGAGCTTTAGGACTAGCGAGTTGTTGAACTGACGAGGGGACCCCAAGCATTAAATGGGAATAAGCGATAAAAGCCAATAGGTAAGCATTTGTGCAATTACTATAAGCACATACTAGAAACATATATAAATTATTCAACAAGAGTATTCTTTTTAAGACACATCTATGGCTTCACAAAAGCAAAATTTGGACATCGACAATAAAACCATATAATTCATTAAATTTACTAGTTGTTTGTGGATTTTTTTGTGGGACATAGAGAAGAAAATTCCACATGGTGTTATAAGATTCTTTAAAAAAAAAAAACATTCTCACATAAACAACTTTTGGAGCACAGCTAATAAAACCATAAAAAATAATTTGATAGTACTCAGTGTGTGTGAAAATGTATGAAAGTGGGGAATGGATAGGAACTCATACAGGGAAGACATACAAAACCACACCCAGCCATAATTCCAATACATCGTACTAGTTGTTTGTGGATTTTTTTGTGGGACATAGAGAAGAAAATTCCACATGGTGTTATAAGATTCTTTAAAAAAAAAAAATTCTCACATAAACAACTTTTGGAGCACAGCTAATAAAACCATAAAAAATAATTTGATAGTACTCAGTGTGTGTGAAAATGTATGAAAGTGGGGAATGGATAGGAACTCATACAGGGAAGACATACAAAACCACACCCAGCCATAATTCCAATACATCGTAACATGCATTCAATTACCTTTTACACTATGACAGTTACTACGTTTGATTAAAATGTGAGCAAATCATTTCTTATCCAGATTTGTATCCAATTTCAGTGAGATTTTTTTACTAAAAATGTATTTTCCCTATTAGCTTTAAAGGGTTAAAATATGTATGTGTACCTACAGCAGAGTTGTTACAATCCAACATAGGGTGTTTTAATTTGAGAGGTTAAATGATGAAATCAATGCTAACAACTAGAGTTATTCTGGGATTACTTTCAAATTCAAGACTCTAAAATTAGCTGAGTTATTCAGTTAATATTATTTCAAAAATGATAAAGACAAGTCAGTCAAATTAAGAACTACTTACAAAATGAAATTATACAAAACTACAATTTCTAACCCGACAATCAGAAATGTATTACTCAAAATATGGTAAATATACTTTATTTTGTTAATTTAAAGTCAACCTGAAGTTTAAAAAATCCCTCTGGCTTCACAAATTCCAATATTAATTAATTAACCTTTTTCTACAAAAGTCTAAATCATTTCCAATTGCAAAATACAATCCGAATGAAAAAGTCTGTTGGTAGAAACTTGTAAAAATAATAGAAGGAGATTGCTACAAAATTATTGATGTCATTAAAGGCATCTATGAAGTTGATGCTCTTGTAGATCACCATTTTGGCCCATCTTCTTTAGCTGTTCTCAAGCATGCAATTACCGTTTAGCCCTTTTGAGTGAATTAAGATTGTTTTCCTGACTGATTCTTATTTCATTTTAGCCTGCTTGAAAGCTAATGAAGGCACTTAAAATTTTGTTTGAAACAGTCAACCAATCTCAAGAGATGAACAAATTTGGTGCACAAATCAATGTTTATCAACTTTACACACTATTAAGACGAAGTATGCCAAATATTAAAAAAAAAAACCTTGTACAACAAACTTTGTGGTCATAAACTAGGTACAGTAATGTCGGGAGTTATGTCTGGATTCTTCGAGTTCAGGGTTCACCACAAATTGACCAAGCTATTTGTGTCCAAAACTCTCGTTTTTATCCAATTCTAACCAAGCGTGAAATACAAACCAGTGGGATGCATACGCCCTCATTCTAATGCAGCTGTTAGCGCCCATTATTTTGTCCAATCGCCTCTAATTAAAAATTCAAGTCAATGACCCTGGTCACTACAATATACTAATATGGAATCAAAATAAATTGAGAATGGGGGAGTGGAGGGGTGAACCAAAGGTGAAACTACGCTAGCTGACTTGGTCGCTATTGATGTGTTTAATTAAAATTTGGGTTAATTTTAGCAAGGAAGTGTAAAATTAGAGATCACAAGAGCATGGCAAGATGTTGATGTAGGTTACAAACGACTGGTCATCAAAAGATGAGTACCTTGTGAATTAGTCTACAGTGGCAATGAATATCAGGTGCTGTGTAATATCAAGTGTGGTTTGATCGATTATTGCAATTAAAATTGTTTATCTCTACAGACTAATTATTCTACTAAATAAGCAATAATGTGAAGAACAGCTTTTCTTTATTGTTTAGAGTTATATATATATATAACAGCGTTATATCATTTCAACATGTGTATATAATAGACATTTAAACATTAATTATTTTCTTATTTATTACTTAAGACAAGGTTGTTCTCTATCAAAGATGGTGGTCTGTCATTTCGGAAGGCCATTTCAACATTTCCATGATTAACAAAATAAAAAGTATAATTGGTACAAAAACCCACACCTAGGTACTTAAAATAATATAAAAGTATAAAAACTCCATAAATTTATCAAAGTAAAATACTCAAATATACAATACTTTTATATAGTCTATACAGAGCACACAACACAATATCACACACAAAAAATTCAATGCAGATGGCATTTTTGGAAGTTCTAATTGGAAGTGGGTCAAATCAATCATGCATGTGTACTTTTACAGCTAGCATAAGTCTGCTACTATATTGAAATCATGTCAAAGCAATGTTGATACAAAACTTCAACTGACATAAAATAAAAACAAATGAGACAAAAAATGAGAGCTGTATAGATCTGATGAGCAGCTGCGGCAGAGTCAATCTCAACACATCGCTACGTGACAGAATCATGTTGTATCATACAAAACACAATTAAAGCTGAGTTAATGTTTGATAGAGAAATCCATTACTAGCATATGCCGCTTGAATACACATTAGTTAATAAGTAAAAAGATTCTGAATTTATCTTCTTTGTAACAATCTGCTTTGTGATTAAGTTTCTTTTTTTGTATTTTCATGTGATATGAAAAATCTAAATCAGTACCACTAGCAGATTTCTTCTACATCAGACAAAATAATAGCTGGTAATCATCATCAGTGCTTCATCCACCTTTTTATCAGTGATTTCTCTTTTCTTTACTTTGTGCCAATTTAACCAATTTTGACAAAGTTGATTAGGTGCTTATACCAAAAACACTTGCTGAAGCTGGTTGGAAATTGGATAAGCAGGAAAATCATCTTCCTCTCACATTTTCAAAAACCTGCTGTGCTAATGCTAAGAGCATTTTTACGGAAATACCGTCAACTGATGATCATATCTTTTCATTGAGATCTCAGGTTTGTTAGTTGTACAGGAGTATAAATATGAACCGACTTGAATACATCTGGCCCTGCTGGTTACGAGTGTGGGTCCATCACGGACCTCCGGTAAAGTCAGCATTCTTCATTTTTAGATAAAATATGCAAGATGTATTCTGAAAAATTTGTGATTTTCGAAGATTTGGAATATTCATGCCTTTCTTAAACTCCTAGCAAAATATCAGCTTTCATTTCAACTCCAAAATATCTAAAAACCAACATTTTCTAAATGAAGTTGAATTGAAAACAAGTAAATTGGAAACAAGTAAATTGGAAATGTGACCAACTTTACAGGAGGTTTTTGTGGATGGCCACAATTATGGACATTATGTTTTCTAGTGCTCAATTGGCAAGGTAAATAAAAAACAAAACGGAAACGTACCCAGTACTGCAAAACATACATTAAGACACTGAGACACTGAGTACATTGATTATGATGTAAATAGTGGTTTTTTTCTTCTTCTTAGAAATTCTATTTATGGTGTTTCTCAAAATTGCAAAGTGATTTTTAAAAATAAGTATATAAGCCATTATATCTAGATTACAAAAAGAATTGAAGGATATGGAAGCACAAATAGAAATGAGATATACTAAAATCAGGCACTAAATCAGGCACTAGATAGTAAGACACAATGGTATATATGAAAACTAGTAAATCAGTGAAGAGTAATTTAAAGTAAAACATCATATAAACCAAAGATAAATGCCAAATTTGGTGCCCATTGATAATACACATCAACAGAATGAAGTATACTCTAAAACATCACTTGACTGGGCTTTTGCACTGCTTTTATTCAGTTCTTGAGAATCAATCTGGCAGCCGTCTCAAATACGCACACATATGCCGAAGCAGCTAGTGCAAATAAAGCAGTAAAAGCATTTCCCTCATCTTAAGACCGCTTTTGACCAGTCCAAATGCAATATGGGTTGGTAATTACATTATGTGAGCAAACAATATGATATGATCTACAGCACTTGAGATGAATAGAACCGACCTGTTGACACAGGTTTATGCAGAATGCTCTGATGGAATGATGCAGCAATTACCAACTAAAGAAGACTGGATCAATATTGAACAAAGTCCTCCCAGACTTCAGATGTTGCTGAGACAATAAGCAATTACGGACTGCTTCAATGCTCACCCGGCGGCTGACCACCAGGAACCGGCGGTTCTGGAACTAAAGAACTAAAGCAACTGTCCAGAACCGGAGGTTTCTGGGTGATCAACCGGAGGACCCTTACTGAAAAAGATTTTCGCTCAGAGTTTATTATGACAACCACAATGACCGTATGTAAATGATCAATGGATTCACCGATATTGGGTTATTTTTTTTTGGAAAAATTATTGTCCAAAAACTCCGGGAATCAGAATCAGAAGATTCGAAGGTAATAAAGACAATTCCAATCTTGGGTAGATCGGTCACTTGAATTTGAATTCCCTTTTCATTTCAACAAAGAACTAATTCTTGGTCTATTAGATAGTCATGCGTAAAAGGAGAGGACAGCACCATGTCAACACTATATACATGAATTAAACTCTCAATTAAATATCGCAATGGTGGCAGCATCGAATAAAATGAACACCAAACACCAAAAACCTATGCTAAATCTACCAAATATAAAGATCTACAAGCATCAATGTGCCATCAAGTGTGACTCACCTGTGAAACTGAATCCATAGGCTGCATAAGCCGCTGCTGTCCCGGCTACGGCTCCTGCCCTAGCACCGGCTATAGCTGCAGCAGCAGCACCGGTCTTACGAGGTCTTCCCGGCCTAATGATTGGCTTCTTGGGTCCTACAGGTTTGCCTCTAGGTCTACCACGACCTCGTTTTCCACCCAGTTGGAAAAACTGGGGAGTTAGTTGATCTGTAAATGAGAAGAATGAAGGATATTTAACTGCATATATGACAATTGCTAAAATGGACTATAGCAAAGCTAAACAACATATGTGATGCCTCACCCCGAAAAGGGGGACTTTGCAACAGAAAACTTTTCAAGAAATGGGTGTAAATAGGCAGCAAAAAAATAAAATAATAAGAATTTCCGGGAAAATTTTCTGTTGTAAAATTTCATCGCCTTGATCAATTTCATCAAGTAAGGTGTCATTTTACGGCTCAGAAAATGCTGTAACAGATGATATGATAAAATCAAAATTGATATCATCTGCAAAGTCCCCCCTTTTGGGGTGAGCCATCACATATAAGACAATTTGCCACATGACTATTTGGAATAAAGCAAAGCTTAAAGGGGTCATGTCAAAGAAATTATAAAGGGGAATCTGTCTGTGCCACAATTTTCATTTGACTGCTGTGTAAACCCTATGGGATGGTGCCATCTTATCGCTCATTGAGAGTGAGTTATTGAACTTCAGCAACACTTCAAACACTATTTAAAAACAGATTAGTGGGAAAACTGACATACCTAGCTCAGAGCAAGTCAAGCAGGAAACATAAACACGGTTTGAAACAAAATGCACAAGCTG
Source organism: Ophiothrix spiculata (assembly GCA_000969725.1). Lineage (NCBI taxonomy): Eukaryota > Metazoa > Echinodermata > Ophiuroidea > Amphilepidida > Ophiotrichidae > Ophiothrix > Ophiothrix spiculata. The sequence goes on from JXSR01S010503.1 coordinate 78,265, forward strand.
TCCATGCATTAAGCGAAGATTTAAAATGCAATCTTCCTAGCTATCGGGCCAATTTTCAAATAAATCCGACAAAATGGCTGCGAGTATAATTTGTTTGGGTTAGGTATCATTTTCTATACTGGATGACATGAGATCTGGATACTCATTAATATATATGTGACGGCTCACCCCGAAAGGGGGGACTTTGCAAATGATATCAATTTTGATTTTATTATTTTATCTGTTAGTGTATTTAATAAGCTTTAAAATGACGCCTCATTTGATGAAATTGATCAAGGCGATTAAATTTTACAACAGAAAATCTGTTGGAAATTCTTATTATTTTCTTTATTTTTTGCTGCCTATTTTCGCCAGTTTCTAAAAAAGTGTTCTGTCGCAAAGTCCCCCTTTTCGGGGTGAGTCATCACATATAAGAATATTCAAATTGTGTCAAATCATTATAAACTGATGACATTATGTAATATACAAATAATGAATGTTTATGAGTGCAATGGTACAAATACTACATGACGTGTAAGATCAAATACTCCATTAAAATGAGGCGAAGCTGAGTTGAATGGGGCATTTGATCTTTCAACGAGTGAAATATTTGTTCCACTGAAACAAAACAAACCAAGACAACAATTATGGTACTGTACATGCCGGCTTTAATGCAACGATGCATCTTATGCTGCGCCCGCGGACTGTGCAAGCGTACTCAATTTAAAATTACACCCGCGCTGATGTTGCGTCTTACCAAAAAAGGTAACCATGCAATATATCAAATTTTTCGCACGACACTATTGCACAATTGGTGACGTTTACTATCAAATGGACCAAATGACCAATGGCACAAGACCCAAGATGCCCCATACAAGTGACACAGATTTATTGAGTTGTTATATAATCTGTACTAATGTTGATTGCAGGAAGAATGCAAGACATAGATGATCTTTTCATCTGTTGCATCCTTCAAACTCAAACATGGGTTGAGACAAAAGATAACATTAAAGTCCTTGTGATGATAATAAACCAATCACAGCCACATAGACTGTGATGCAATAGATTTCTTGCAACCTTGCAAGCCAGACAAAATCTATAGCAACAAGGTTATGAGGTATGTTATGAGCACTTTAAATGTATCTCCCCCAGTTGTTAATAGTCACATCAAATAATTACATTCATGGGTAACTTTACAGCTGAGGCTGTGTGAAATGTGAAGCATGCACAAATTGGTACTTATTAAAACACATTAATCTGCATCACATGGTTGATGCGATTAGGCCTTGAAAGTAAACCTAATTAGTAATTAAATGAGCAAATTTTATCAGTGTATCCTTCGGTGTAAGCACTGTTTCATGTATCTCTGGTGAGCTTTTTAGAAATAGCAAATCAATTCATTTTTGAGTTAAGCACTGAGTTTTAAATGGATATTTAAAATTTAATTCAAAGAGTTTATGACGGATGACAAATTACTGTGATATGTAGATGTATCTAAAATACAATTATTTGACAGGGAAATAAAACCAGTGTCTATTAGGAAGGCTTCTAATGATAATGTCGATTTAAAATGGTATGGTACACACAAGCACTTTTCTCTTTTTATTACATTGATTTATTACTTAACAGAACATTAGCAGAACATATGTGTACCGCCGCGGCAAAAGGGTCCAGTTGTCGGCTCGTACATGTTGCTCCTTGTAGCATATCTAATGTATGGTATTTGTATACATCAGATATGCTACAATGAGCAACATTTAGGAGTCGACAACTGGACCCTTTTGCCGCGGCGGTACACATATATGGAAACTCAACTGTATAGAATTAGTAGTAGTAGTACTAAACTGGTATGTATTTTTAATATACTATCGAGAAAAGGATACGACAGTTTTAACGAGAGCAACAATGGTTAAGAAGAGTGAAAGGTTAAAAATCTCAGCTTGTCAAATTTTGATGGTGGAAGAAGACAAAATGATATGTTCAACCGTTACATCCCTCTAACTCAAATATCGGTCGAGACAAAGATAACATTAAAGTCCTTGTGATGATGATAAACCAATCACAGACACCCAGACTGTGATGCAATTGATTTCTTGCAACCTTGCAAGCCAGACAAAATCTATAGCGACAAGGTTAGAGGTATGTTATGAGCACTTTAAATGTATCTCCCCCAGTTGTTATTCTCATCAAATAATTACATTCATGAGTAACTTTACAGCTGAGACTGTGTGAAATGTGAAGCATGCACAAATTGGTGCTTATTAAAACACATTAATCCACATCACAGAGTTAGTGCGATTAGGTCTTGAAAGTGCAACTCATTAGTAATTAAATGAGCAAACTTTATCAGTGTCTCCTTCAGCGTAAAGTCTTTTTCCAATGTTTTAGTTTCTGAGCTTTTCAGAGAAAGAAAATCCAGCAACTTTTGAGCAAGCATGTAGTTTCAAAGAAATATGTAAAATTCACTTTGAAAGTCAAAGAAGGATGGCACATTCCAGTGATATGTAGGTGTTTAGTTTTAAGTGCAAATATTATACTGAAGGTAATTTATCAAATGTTTACTACTCCAAAGACAACACCAAATTGGTATGGTGCATTAATCGTAAGAGTGTGGGGATAGAATATGCCCCCACAACATTTTTTGTTACATCCCTGCCGGTTGTCATATTTTTGCGTTGAAACTTCTTGACTTTTTGTAAAAATGAACCTAGGGTAATGACGCTGCGTTATGGTAATAGCGCACTGGGTCTAACGAATAATTTTTATTGCAAAATCATGTTTTTTTTTGTTTGATTTAGGATCACTCCAGTATGTTTTTTTCTTATCATTATTTTGATTGATATGAAGTAAGAACATGTGTAGGCATACTTACACACATCATTGCTAAAACATGCAACTTTTGCTTTAAAAAATAACAAAAAAAAACATGATTTTGACCATATTTGGTGATTTGCGTTTCTCTGACTTGACGCCACTTATGACGCCATACAAGGTACTTTTTTTTTGTACCAATGGACTCAGGAGGGTCATTATAGCTATCCACTAGTACCCTACTGTTGATGTTTTGTCGCTTGGTTTCCGAGATCTTGGGGGCTCATTTATGGATAAAATACTTTCCACTTTCTATTAACTGAATCTTATTTAAACGAAAACATTAATGGAAATACAACTGTACATTGGTATGTATTGTATGACTTTAATGTACTTCCTGGAAGGAAAAGGATGCTACTACATGAGAGCATTAATGGTGAAGATGATAGAAAGGTTAATACGACCTTTCATCTTTTGTCTTTCAATTTTATATTTCTAAAAATAAAGAAACACCTAACTAAATGGCAGGAAAAGGAAATGAGCATCTTCAATTAACAACAGGAAATGTGTTTCATCTAACAAGAGAGAGAATTCAGGTAACTTAATGTCTTCAGAACCATAACATTTTGTAACTTATTTATATCTGAAATATATCAATTTGCATCAACTTCAAGTCAATTATGCTGGTGCTACCATCAAATGGAATCAATTTCAATCAGAACCTAAAATTATTTCTACCTATAAAGGTGCACAACAGATGCACAAATTGCACACAACACAGCATACAAGATGATAGCACTAAATGCATCTACATGTGCTAGTGATGCACAGATAACCCAATAATCAACAATCCTGATTACCGATTATTTGATGAACTAATCGGCCAGAACCGATACCGATTAATCTTATTGACGCGTGCAAGGTCTTTTTTAAATTGACCATTCAAGATGTTGTTCATTGCAAACTGAAAAAAAGACTTAAATCTTTATGTTTGCCGACTGCCATAGCATAGAAGAAAATCAACAGTGAATAACAGTACTGCAGTACTAAAAGTAACATTTCATTAACCTTGTGATCTGCAAATATGATTTTTGGGTTTGTGTTTAGTCCAATAATTAAACACAATTTTTTGTCTGATAAGGTTAAAAGTAGAGTTTCACTTAGAATTAAATCAATAATCGGTTAACATAATCATTAATTTGGGCATTTTTTACTGATACCTGATTCAGAACCAATAAGGTAATAATCGGCACTGATTCAGAACCTAACTATTAATCGGTGAAACACTAAACATATGTAATGATCATTCAGCTCATCTTTTTTTCATTACTAAAGTTGTATCCCTCCATTATATTTTATGCTCAGTTTAACTTCAAGATAATCAATCATTTTATTGATATTTGATAACCTGATCCAGACAACTTGATCCAGTTAATCCTAGACATTCACCATCTCCTCCTCCTGTCAGTGAAGCTGTAACTTGAGATTAGTCCTACCAGAGGTTTGATTGATGGAGGTCATCACAACAGGCCACTTACACCTCACAAATGGCTATCACCATCCCATATTACGGTTCTTTGCTTACATGTTGGTCATCACTCAGTGGACAGTGAAATCGGACAGGTACTCACAAAATCCTACTTCAGAACAAAATCATGGTACCAAATCAAATGTAGAAATGTCCATGTTGGTGTTGGGGCAGTCACTAGGTAGATACTGGTATTGGTAATATATGCTCTTCGAAATCTAGGAAACTACAATTTTGCACCCTTCCATTGCCAAGGAGATTGCTCTTGTCGTCTCAGAGAAGTGTTAAGTTTTCAGGTTATTAGGTTATTGCTGACAGATACTCATGCCAGAGAAGGACAGGACAATAAATGGGATTTCAACAACTCACTGTATCTCTTAATACAGGAGCGTACCATTGTTGATTTGTGATGAATCCACAGTTGATATTCAAATAAGCGCGTCACGCACGGCACAGCGTACACGGAGGTGCGTTTACGCAGTGCACATAAATCGGCGTACTGTTCATCGCGCGTCGGGAATTTGAGTACGTGCAAGGTCTGGCGCTTGGGAACAGTTGAAAACGACAAAGCAACAATCATTTATAAACTAGCATTTTGTTTCAGATTCTTCAAAGTATTTTTATTGAGATGAGTATCTGCTACCGATGTGTCGGCGTATTTTTATCACACTCGGGTGGCGAAAGCCACCCTCGGCGATAATAAATACGCAGACGCATGGATGCATCGTTGTTGATTAGCGATGAACAACTCTGTAGCATGTTTGAATACCTAAATCAAGTCCTGCTATCACTATTATTGTCATGATAAATAACAAAGGCATCGAATCTGGAGGAACTGTTTAGCTCTAGGTAAGGGATAGCTGCTAATGAATCCTGTGGAAAAAGTTCCATCTATGGAGGATAATTCAGTGCTAGATACTTACCTGAATTACCATCATTCATAGACCAGTTACTGTCATCATCGACTATGACAAGGGCATCATTACTGTTGTCATCTTGGGCTATTATTGAAATCATTGAATTTCCTACAAGTCATGAAATTTTGAACGCAATAAATACGTGGAGTAAACAAGCGTATGACCTCGCCCAGTACGAAAGACTTTCTTTTTACGCAATCACTGCGTCAAACAACCAATCAAGACATGCGCAGTGCATTTTCGTTATCGAGCACGCTCTCATCACACACACCCTGCAGATTTGATTTGCAGGAAATTTAATGATTTCAATAATAGTGTTAAACCATGTCTCATTCACTGTCAATAAATGCCTGTGAATGGTTCCATCTATGGAGGATAATTCAGCGCTAGATACTTACCAGAATTGCCATCATTCATAGACCAGTTGCTGTCATCATCAACTATGACAAGGGCATCATTACTGTTATCATCTTGGGCTAGCATTAGGCTGTTGTCTTGTTCACTGTTAATTGATACCTGTGTTGAAAATAAAATGCAAAAAAGAATGATGGTCATTGAACAAGAAGTAAATCAGTGCCATAATTCTTCCTTTTCATTACCATATTTTGGTTTCATTTAATCATTACATTTTGTGGGTACAAATTCGCTTCAGATATTTAGCAAAAAAAAGTATTGGCATCAGAGATCCTTGATTTTGAAGGCTGTTAATATGGACACTAAAAACACACTGAATATGTTTGGTCTTGTTTGCTGAAAAGCAAATAAAACATACGCATAAGCTTATCTTGAATATACCGCAACTATTTTTTCATAAAATTAACCTAAAAGTACAAATAAAACAGAACTTGATATATCAAGATTTTGCAATCAAACCTCTTGTGAAATGAAATCAACTACCACCCAAAATCACAGCAAAATATTGGTCTTGCGATAATGACATGCTAAAGCTACAAGTAAAGATAAAACCAACTGTACATAAAATCACACAAAATTAGATTTTCAACAATCTATCATGAAAATATCCCGAAGCTTAAGTTTCACTGATCCATGCCTCCATCAACACCAAGCAATTCAAATTTGCCCCAACTTTTATAACAACACTCCTGCTCTAGCGTAACATTGTCATCAAAATCCTCCAATTAATACCATCCAACCCAAAAATTCAGCTCAATTACTTCCAAAAACTAATTTAACCTGAAGAAACTGTGTATACGTGCGTAGAATCTCAGATGAGGAGAGCTTATGTTAGTCAAGAAAACCTTAATTGAGGGCAATTTATTTTGGTTCTGAACAAGTACATAAGAACTCCCAAATCTAAATAGTACAATAATTGCTTCTCTGTGACCTACAATGGGAAAACAAATGCTATGGCACTGAATGATAGATACTTTGTTATACTTCTGTTTATCTGTATCTAAAAATGATGGTGAAGCAGTTAATATCTAATAATTGTATAAATTCCCTGTAGTTCAAGCCTCCTTTCAAGTAGCTGATTACATTTTCCTTTAATTCTTTTTTTTTCTCTCTAGTGATTTTTGACTATGCAGCAATGCCTATCGCTTCTGGATTTAATTCTTGAAAGCGTACTCAAAGTCATGATTGTAGACCCTATCCTTGTGACTATCAATATACACTTGATGGGAGCCTGCCACATAAAATCAACCATTAGCATGTTCAAGAATCGAATTGACGCACAGCAACTCGTGATTAGTCAAGAATCATGACATGCTATATACACCTCTACGGCAAGTTTACAAATTCATCAGCCTTTCTTTAAAATGTAGCTTTGTAAATGGTGCATGGAAGCATCGCAATTCTGTATTTCCCTGACTACAAACTTTGAATGGTTATGAGATTGAATGCAAGGCAAGTTTGACATTAAAAATTGCAAAATCTGCTAGCAACACTTCCCTTGCACATGAAGAGCTATTATTTGTGATTCGCTCTATTTTCTCATTCTCAGTTCATATTATACTACTTGATAAATTAGTTTCCTCAACTGAAGCTTGTCACGAGTGATAAATACATACATATTGATGATCAATCTATTTTGTTGCGTGACCATTTAGCCACATATTCATATAAAGCGTTATTGACTTTTTTCAATGCAAATTTACCCTCCATTTGCTTTTATTATAAAACCTAAAAAGATACATTCCTGCTGTTACACGTTGCCAGGAAATTGATCGTAAGAAATGGAAATTAACACTCCAAAACTTGTGAAATTGACTGATATCACTTCAATTAACCTATACCTCATAGATATTTGCACATGTTTTAATCAAAAAGTTCAAGTGCGCTGTCAGCTCTGCAGATCTGTGATATTAGGTTTGATATGAAATAGTTACCTGAAAGCAGGTGCAGAAACGATTCCTTGATTTGTTACCTTAGGCTGGATTCAGAACCTCTATGGCTCATAGAGTCCATTGTTCCTACATTAATTACAAGATTATGTGCACAAAATGCATGAAATCTTCACTTTTTCATTTCCATAAGGGTAGTTGTTGTTTTTTTCCCCTTTTTACAACATGAATGCACCTTAAATTATAAAATACATTTATTTATATCTTATCATCACTTGTTCAACAAACAATGTCTTGCAGCTTTTGGTGGTTCTGGGTACTATTACATGAGCCAACTGAGGTTGCACCTTAATAATAATAATAATGCACTTATAATGCGCCATCTATCTAGACAAGCCTATTCCGCTCGCTTGTGAGGTCCATCTAGATGGACTAATTC
>JXSR01S010506.1:9032-38283 GCA_000969725.1 Ophiothrix spiculata
ATGCAAACAACATTTCATGTTTGTAAACATATTTTTAAAGTGATCTGCTTTATATCAACTAAGAATTGGCCAAATCGTTTGTGACAAATCCATTAGGCTGTTACTAAGCAAAACACATTCAATCACTTTGGCTAGGTCTACAATGTTTTCCCATAGGCCAATCGTAGCTTAATGAAATTTACCTAGTCAGATTCCTCCATGTGCTCATGCTGTACAAGATAATAGAGTAGCGTTTCCTCTCCGATTTAATATTCAAATCCCACAAGATCTTCATAAACATATGACCATACACTGATACGGATAAAGTTATCTCTTTGGATATCTTACTTTTTGTACTTTTTGCGCATGTTATGTTTTGCTTATTTAGTCAATGTCATGTGCTATTATTTATTGTGAACTTGAAATTTTTAAAGCTATGTATGCATAGGACAAAAGAGTATAAACATTGAAGCTTTCTAACAAATCCTTCCTTGTTCATTTATTTCACAAAGCAATACGTGAAAGATTAAAAAACTTTAATGATAAAAAACAATCAAATCTTTTAAAAAATCATTCCATGCTAATTTATTCAAAAATAAGATTCAAAATTACAGAATTCATCATTCATATCCACTATTACCGTAAAACTTTGTTTATAACAAAATCTGATATATAAGAAAATTCCTTTAAACAATTTATCTATTGTACTTATTTGTTTTTAAAACAATGTTACAAGGAAGTTTTGATGCATATATCACTGTCCCAAGCAGTCTCATTGCAATAAGTTTCCGCTGTACTATTCAAAAGCATTGACAAGAAAACTCATACAAGCTATACTGCAGCCTGCCTTTGACTATGTTCAAATATCATGGACCATTACAATTCACAAATTACCAAATGATAATATATAGATAAACACCATGGCTGATTTTGATCACTTCCTGGCTTGTTCTACCGTAATGTCTCTTATTGGTGTGCACAGAAGAAAAGGTGAGAGACCAAGCCCATGATCTTGCCTGTCAGTCCATAGTTCCAGTCTACCTTCAATTAGGGGCTGGATAGTGGGTTGAGTACTTTGGGGATAACCCAGCCCATGATCTGCAGTCTTGCCTGTCAGTCTATACTTCCAGTCTACAGTCTACTCCAAATTAGGGGTTGGGTGGTGAGTTGAATGTTTTAGGGATCAACCAAGCCCAGGATCTTCAGTCTTCCCTGTCAGTCTATACTTCCAGTCTATTCAAATTTAGGTGGTGGGGTGGTGGGTTGAGTGCTTTGGGGTAAACCAAGCTCAGGATCTTCAGTCTTCCCTGTCAGTCTATACTTCCAGTCTATTCAAATTTAGGTGGTGGGGTGGTGGGTTGACTGTTTTGGAGTAAACCAAGCCCAGGATCTACAGTCTTCCCTGTCAGTCTATACTTCCAGTCTACCCAAATTTAGGTGCTGGGGTGGCGAGTTGAGTGTTTTGGGGTAAACCAAGCCCAGGATCTTCAGTCTTCCCTGTCAGTCCATACCTCTGTCTACCCCAATTAGGGATTGGGTGGCAAGTTGAGTGCTTTGGGGTAAACCAAACCCAGGATCTTAGTCTTGCCTATCAGTTCATACATTCAGTCTACCCAAAATTAGGAGCTGGGTGGTGGTGGGTTGACTGTTTTGGGGTGAACCAAGCCCAGGATCTCCAGTCTTGCCTGTTAGTCTATACTCCAAGTCTACCCCAAATTAGGGGGTTGGGTGGTGGGTAGAGTTCTTTGGGGTGAACCAAGCCCAGGATCTCCAGTCTTGCCTGTTAGTCTATACTCACCCCAAATTAGGGGGTTGGGTGGTGGGTAGAGTTCTTTGGGATGAACCAAGATCTTCAGTCTTCCCTGTCAGTCTATACTCCCAGTCTACCCCAAATTAGGGGGTTGGGTGGTGGGTAGAGTTCTTTGGGGTGAACCAAGTCCAGGATCTCCAGTCTTCCCTGTCAGTCCATACTTCCAGTTTACTGCACTAAGGAGATGGGTAATGGGTTGAGTGCTTTGATGTAAACTAAGCCCAGGATCTTCAGTCTTGAATTTCAATCTATACTTCCAGTCAACTCCCAATTAAGTGATGGGGTAGTGGGTTAAGTGCTTTGGAGTGAACCAAGCCCAGGATATCCAGTCTTGCTGGCTGTCAGTCCATACTTCAAGTCTACCTAATTAGGGGCTGGGTCATGGGTGGTGGGTAGAGTTCTTTGGAGTGAACCAAGGGTAGGATCTCCAGTCTTGCCTGTCAGTCCATACTTCCATTCTACCTAATTAGGGGCTGAGTGGAGGGTTGAGTGCTTTGGGGGTGAACCAAGCCAAAGATCTTCAGCCTTGCTTTCAGTCCATACATCCAGTTTATCTGATTAGGGGCTGGGGTAGTGGGTTGAGTGCTTTTGGACCAACCAAGCCCAGGATCTTTAGTCTTGTCTTTCAGTCAGAGCTGGGTGGTGGGTAGAGTTCTTTGGGGTGAACCAAGCCAAGGATCTATGTCTCGCCTGTCAGTTCATACTTCCAGTCTACCTAATTAGGGGCTGGGTGGAGGGTTGAGTGCTTTGGTCCCAGGAACCCCTACTCTACAGATGGAGATACTGCGTTGGCATTCAAAATTAACTTGAAGATGTCAATTATTAAAATGGGATAGCTACATGAAAAGAATCTCAGTGTTTAAATGCACTACTGTGATCAATGGTTTGATATGGTGAATAGCAGTGTGTCGCGTGGTCAGTGGTGGAGAGGGGAGGCTTTGAGAGCATCCTGCCTAATCCCAACCCCACTCTTTGTCAGATATCATGGGTTTCATTTTCCTTCAACATCCATGATACTATAAACCATTGGTGTTTATGATTTATCTTTTACTTCATATTTCCTTTTCAAACTTGGTAGGATGTAATTTGTCCCAAATACAGCTACCAAGCATGCTACCAAGACCAAACATTGTCTTGCTTCCTGGACCAAACACTGTGACGACCAACATTACACAGTTCTTTGGGGTAAAAAGTAGAAATTGAACCTAAATTTGCTTATACATGTAGCCATTGTGCCCATCTTAATATCATTACGTTTAGGCCATACTCCCCTATGCTATGAATGCAGGTTTGATACCCCTTTCACAGACATGAGTCTAATTTATTATTTTAACATATTGGTGCCCTCTGCATCATCTTGAAAACATCTTGCACACTAGTTTCCATTCAGTAAATGTTCAAATGCTCTTTGTTTGCAAATGATAACTTTTCTCATCATAGTGGCCAAAGTAATTTGTTATAAAAGGTTTGATTACTCTTCATAGAAAAAAATGTTTACCAATTCACGGTTCAAAATAGTAAAATGTCAATTATAAACTAACACATGATTTTAAAGCTATGTGTTTACATTAACGTTCATCCCGCAATGATCTTAAAATATTCAAGATACAGATAAGAACAAAAACCACCCACATAGAACCTCAAAAGTCGCAATTAGAAAACAAAATGGAGGTGGGCCAAGGATCCACTGAGATCCAAGTGTCATTGATAGTTTTTCAACTAAGCTGTATAAATTGTGCAGGAAACACTAAGGAAAGAGAGTGCTCTTTAAGGCAGCTCATGGCAAATCCATGCAGGCTTATAGGATGCCGTAGCTAATGTCTGTATGCTAGGATGAGAAGAAGCAGGTTAAGTGCATTCAAGGTTTGGCTTACAAACCAAAACATTGTATTACACTACAAAATATCAAGTTATTTCTTATCATGCAAGAGCTTGAGAGCAATTACACCGCCTTCTTGCCAAGTTGATTTGGGCCCGGATTTGGGAGGGGCTTTTGATCGTCTTCCTATTCCTCTCTTTAATCTTATAATTCTTCAGATTTTTTTAAAGAAAAGCATGCATTTTACAGCTTATGTAGGTTTTCTGTTTTGTACTGAAACATGATATGAAGCGTTCACAGACTCCCATGTGTCCTTTTGGCCAATTGCTTTATTTAAAATAATCATTTGGATCTGCAATCAAGCAATATCATTAATTCCTTACAAGTTCCCTTAAGACTAATAATGTCATCAAGTGCAAAATATGTTTGTTGATATAAAACAGAAGTTATCATAAAAAACTGAAAATATATTTCAATTTTTGAATAAACCTTTTTGAAACAGTACTTTCAAAGATTCCAAAACTTTTGATTCTGATGTTGCAGGATCAGGAATCAAACCCTGGCACTGGTTTAATGTACAAATTCATTAACTTTTCCACATAACTGACCATAACACAATCTGAACGGCATTATTACAAACCCTTACAAAAATACAAAATTGCTGTACATTGGTAGCTGAGATAAATGTTTGACATGTGTGATTGCATATGTTGAGGACGCATCACTAAGATATTATATTGCACATACTGTAAAGGGACTAATTTTTGCTAGAGATTTACAGGGGCGTAACCAGCTCTGACCAGCTTCTTCCTTCCTTTTCTTTTGTTTTCTCTTTTCCTTCCTCTTTTCCCTTCTTCCTTCTTCCCTCTTTCTCTTCTTCCTCTCTTTCTTCCCTTCCCATTTTTTTGCTCTCCTTCCCGATTTTTTGCGTCCGGGGGAGGGGGGGGGGCAAGTTGCCTCCCCTGCCCCCCATTGGTTACGCCCCTTGGGATTTAATATCGCTAGACTGAAAAATTCGCTAAACTAAATCCCTCACTACAATTTTATTTACCATTGAAACTAATGTAAAATGTTCTAAATTAGTAAAATTAAATCCCAGTCAAGATGCTGATAAATTGAAATTCGCTTAAATTTGCCGTCGCCAAATTAAATCCCTTTATAGTATTATGATTTGCACAATTAAATAGTGTTAATATGTTATTGTAATTGTATGTAATTCTCGTAATTCAAGTATCATGGACCTGCTGGGTGACATCTCCTGTTGAAGATTGTGTTCCAAATTGTGATATTGTTTCAGCATCATTTCCAGGGTTGAGAGCTAGTCACAAGGCTGTTGCAAGACAACAATCCCCAGAATAATGATTTCATGGCCTGATGGTGTTTTCAACATGAATGGTCTATAATTACACATGTGTAAAAGATCATACTTCTGGACAGAGACCCATTAGGTCTTGAAATCTTGTGTTCCCGGGATTGTTGAAATGCAGATACGGCCTTGTGGCTCTCAACCCTCGATTTAAATATTGTAGACCGCAAAGATATGTCAATTTGCCAAATACATGCCAATTTGACACAGTTGATTTTCAAAACTTTAATTTAACTATCACTGTCTATCATTAATATCCACCAATTATATTGTTCTACAATATATTATCCATCTCATTGAACTCACTGTACTCTTTAATTGAAACAAAATAGTAGTAAAGGCACATGAGCATAAAATGAAGTGTGATGACATTGCCTGTGACATATTGAGGACAATGGATTCATCTGCGACTTGACATTCTTTGAAGTTGGATCGCGGGAGCTCATTACTCCTGAGAATGTTGAAAACATTGAAAGCATATTTTCTTTTGTTCGGGTCCAAGATAAAGAAGATATTTGTGAGAGAAATCAGCAAATTGGCCGTCCTTGCGAGTTATACAATCTGGAATACTAGACGAGAGCTGGCCTGGGGTTCAGACAATCAGCCCGTTTTTGGCATTTGATCTCCTTTGTTTGGTTTTCTTAGCTGGTTTCTCAAACATTGTCGTTTTTCTCACTTTTTGTGCTTTGTTCTTATCTGTTTTTATAGCCCTGTTTTACACTGCAAGAAAATTGGGCGATTTATAGGTGATTTCGACCAATGTTGATGAAGTATGCATCCCTACAAATGTTGGGTAAAACAGAAATAAAACTGTTGGGCATACATCCTTGCTCAAATGTTTGGCAAAATGATTTGGGCAGAAACGTAAGTCCAACAGCTATATGTGTTCGGCAAATGTGATACAAAATTTTGGCAACAGTGTGTGACCTATGGTGCTTTTTTTTAATTTGCCTAACAGTTGGTAGGGATACACATTTGCCCATTTTTTTTCTCTGTGTAGTTTGGACAACATATGCCTATGTTGTTCATTCTACAGCCTGGGCTTGTGTGTTCCTCCTTTTTGTCATCTCGATTGTCAATTGTAACTCTTGATGCTCATTAAACTTAAAGGTTGAAATAATTAATAAATAATACGATAAAGGCTCTAATAGCTATAAACTGAATGTGAATTAAACTGTACAAAACATATATACACACATATTGTAAGCCGATTACCATATCAGATCTGTTCTCATTCCCCATATCTAATCTAATATCCTGATCAAACTAGTTTAACTTCCACCTCATAAACTTCAGGGAATATGATTACACTTTAAAAGATCCATGTAATTTTACCATAACCCTGGAGAAAATACCATTTTGCAACAACTTTTTACAATTTCCAGACACAAATGTAACCTAACTTGAATGACAAGTCTAATAAAAATGTTCACCCTGGCCCCCTAAATATAACTATTTCTAACTTATGAATCTGTGTACAATTCTGTAACAATAATGTCCATACATTGGTCGATTAGGTATTCAAACACACCACAGAGTTGTTCATCGCGAATCAATAACCATGCATCCATGCGGCTATGAAGAACCACAAAATAGATTGTGATAAACAAAAATCATTGATAGAGACTCAAATACATACGCAAGAAAGGTTCGGCAAACCATCTAAATACCTTTCTCATAGGCATTGATAAGCACAAGATTAATGTGTATAAATCTCATTGGAATGAAGGAAAAAGAAAAAGATGCTCATATCTGGCTTATTTTTCAGCCAATTTCTATCATTTTTTATGCATTTGAAAGTTTATTAAATCTGCTTTACTAAAACAACAAGAAATTTATGATTTGGTGCTTTTTTCAAGGTCAACTTTAATCCGTGCACATTTTTTTTATTCACGTAATATAGGTGTCCAACTTTATCGTGATCCATGACAGATGCCAAAATTCTTCATTTACTGCCTGTACAAAATTATGTTGGGTGTTCTTTAAAATTTCACAAAATACCAGCAACAATGATTAAACTAGGACAAGCTAGATTAAGGTGGTATTAAAGGCAAAATGAAGTTGCTCTGACTGAGATAAAAATAGGCTTGTTGCAGAGAGCTAAGTAAAAAAATCATAATTTCAAAATTTGAGCCAAATCGGACAAACGGTTTTTGAGATATTGTTGTTTAAAGTTTCTTTGTATTCTATTGTTTTTGCCAATATATTGATGAAGTTAATGAGGAAAACTGGCAAAATGTGCTCATTAATATTAATTTTTGCCAATATTTTTCCAATATTTTATGAATAAACCTTCATACTACTTTTACCTTTAATAATTTTAACTTGAAACTTTGCCATTGTGTTTCTATGACCTTAAACTTTAATGTATGATTTACCCGCCCATCTAATTTGCATATTTGCATAATTAATTAGCTTTTTGTATAATGCTCATTAACTATGCCAAATATGCAAATTAGATGGGGGGTAAATCATATGTTAATGTTTTAGGCCAAAGAAACACATTGGCAAAGTTTCAAGTTAAAATTATGTAAAATAAAAATAGTATGAAGGTTTATTCATAAGATATTGGTAAAATATTGGCAAATATGAATATTAATGAGCACATATAGCCAATGTTGCTCATTTACGTTATCAATATATTGGCAAAAATGATAGAAAACAAAAAAATTAAAATCGAGCATATCTTGGCAACCGTATGTCCGATTTCCTTCAAACAAACGCCATTTTGATCAGTGTTTTAAGCTTTACTTGTTCAATGTAATCAAGTGCCTCTAAATGCAGTTTCTAATTTCCAGAAACATCCTTTCAATCCACCTTAAGATAAAACGAGTAGAGGTCAGTTTTAAGCTACAGATGTCCTTCAAAATAGCCCGTAGACTGGGACAGACTATTACTATCTAGCTTGGCCTCTGTGTGGGTTTTATTGCATTAGACCTGTCTGGGTTTAAGACCTTAATTCATTGTGTTGTTCTTATTCCATATCGAAAGGATACTGATCGGTAAGCTTAAGATATTGGGGAGTTTTTCATATGACCTCTTTTGTGTTAGCCCCTCCCCTATCCTTCCTTTAAGAACTGCATTTGGCTGGGAAATATCTCCTGATAGATGGAAAAGGCTGGTGGCATTTTGCAGGATTTACTTCATTTCTTGAAGGAAATGTGCAAAACAAATAGAGAGATTAACTTAATCATTGGTGTGCACTGGCAGCATTGCGACACCCACAGGAATCGACAGAAAATACACATGAAATTATTACAAATGTGGAGGTTATTTTCAAAAGTGAGAAATGTTGAACAAAATTGCAGACCTGTAATTTGTAGATCCTGAAGCAATTATCACAATTCTAGGGGGAATTCTAATGACCTGATTGAAATGACAGTCTTCCATTTCTTGTACAAAACATTTATAACATGTGAATTGATGTAGCACAGGAATAGGGGATTTGTAGAAAGTTCCCGCATGTTTGAACTTGGTTTTGTATAGCGTCCTGACCATTTTTGTTTGGCAACAGTACCTTTGACACGGATAAAACCCACAGTCATCCAACCTTTTGCCAGATATGGTTCCTACATCTCTTAATCTTAATGCGTCAAAGTCGGCTCAAGACTACCCAAAGACCTCAGATACACGCAGATCAAGATGTTATATATCACTTCGGATCAAATTATCTATGCATTGAATTCAGGTATACTAAACTACTTTTATAACAAGATGGTTCGCGAACCAGTAGTTTCGCCTGCGTATCGACCGCCTACTGAATTGACCGCCTACTTAATCATTCAGTTGTGGGGTGGAGTAGGGTAGGGTAGGAGTAGGGTATGCTTATTAAGCGCTTCCTTAATTGATTGCTGCATATAATTATTCAGTGGTGGGGTGGGATGGGGTAATTTCAGCTGGCACAAGCGCACTGTAGGCCCAACTACAATAATAGGATTTTTGGTTTGTAAAATATATGCTATTAAATCTATATTTGATACCTTAATCTTTGAAATCGAAAATTTAAAATTTAACCCCAAACAGAAAAGTTGGACAACGGGGTCACCATTGAAACATTTGATCGCTGGTCCAAGACAAGCAATTTGACACCTTAATCTTTGAAATCGGACAAAGTTGAAAATTTGACCCCAATAGTTAAGGGAAAGGTTTGACAACGGGGTCACCATTAACACTTTTGATCGCTGGTCTAAGACGAACAATTCCCAACAATTTGATACCTTTATCTTTGAAATCAGACAAAATTGAAAATTTGACCCCCAATGGAAAGGTTGGACGACGGGGTCACCATTGAAACATTTGATCGCTGGTCCAAGACGAACAATTTGACACCTTATTCTTTGAAATTGGACAAAGTTGAAAAATTGACCCCAAGGGAAAGGTCGGACAGCGGGGTCACCATTGACACTTTTGATCGTTGGTCCAAGACAAACGATTTGAAACCCTAACCTTTGAAATTGGACAAAATTGAAAATTTGACCCCAAGGGAAAGGTCGGACAACAGGGTCACCATTGAAATGTCTGATCGGTGGTCCAAGACGAACAATTTGACACCTTAATCTTTGAAATTGGACAAAGTTGAAAATTTAACCCAAAGGGAAAAGTCGGACAACAGGGTCACCATTGAAATGTCTGATCGGTGGTCCAAGACGAACAATTTGACACCTTAATCTTTGAAATTGGACAAAGTTGAAAATTTAACCCAAAGGGAAAAGTCATACAACGGGGTCACCATTGACACTTTTGTTCGCTGCTCCAAGACGAACAATTTGACACCTTAATCTTTGAAATCAGACATAGTTGAAAATTTTACCCCAACGGAAAGGTTGGACGACAGGGTCACCATTGACACTTTTAATCGCTAGTCCAAGACGAACAATTAAGAACCTTAATCTTTGAAATCGGACAAAGTTGAAAATTTGACCCCAAGAGAAAGGTCGCACGATGGGGTCACCATTGATACTTTTGATCGCTGGTCCAAGATGAACAATTTGACTTCTTAACCTTTGAAATCAGACAAAGTTGAAAATTTGACCCCAAGGGTAATGGTCGGACGACGGGGTCACCATTGACAGTTTTGATCACTGGTCCAAGACTAACAATCTGACACCTTAACATTTGAAAATGGACAAAGTTATAAATTTGACCCCAAGGGAAAGGTCGGACGATGGGGTCACCATTGACACTTTTGATCGCTGGTCCAAGACGAACAATTTGACACCTCAACCTTTGAAATAGGACAAAATTGAAAATTTGACCTTTCTTTTGACCCTCGACCTAAAGGGAAAGGTCAGATGACGGGGTCACCATTGAAACTTTTGATCGGTGGTCCAAGACGAACAATTTGACACCTTAACTTTTGAAATCGCACAAAGTTAACAATTTGACCTTTCTTTTGACCTTTGACCCCAAAGGAGTGGTCGGATGATGGAGTCACCTTTGACACCTTTGATCACTGGTCCAATACGAACAATTTGAGACCGTAACCTTTGAAATCGGACAAAGTTAAAAAATAGGCAACATTTCAAACTAAATTATGCAAATTAGGTACTTAATTAGCATATTTTGCGCTTAAATTGCAGCTGGCACAAGCGTAGCTCTATCCCCACCTACCTACCAAATTTCATGAATGTAGGGTGCATGATTCCTAAAATATGCTATTTAAACCATTTTATGCATAAATTATGCAAATTAGGTACTTAATTAGCATATTTTGCGCGAAATTGTTGCTGGATCCAGTTCGGCTCCAGGCCTAAGCAGTCACCAAATATCATTAACTTAGGGCATGCTTTTCTGAGATTTGCTCCGGACAAAATTTGTGGACGGCGAAAGATATGGACGTTGGACGGCGGACAGAAAATAGGAATGCTATGTCTCTTCCTAAAAATTTACTCCTTTGCTTCATACTGCTAGCGCCCATTATGCTAGACTAGTTGCGGCATCAAAGAAGCAAAACAAGTGCTACAATTGAGCGAAATTTTGCCAGAGATGCTTTGAACAATTTTGGAGCTCTGTCACACATTAATTCGTTTAAAAACTATCTCCTTGGATATCCCCCTTTTCACCATGTCCGAGGTGGGATTCGAACCTGCGACCTGGCGCACCCCGATCCCATGCCAAGCAATACCAAGCCACCGAGCACGCGCTGCTTAGGCAGCAGTTCCGTGCTCATACCTATCTACCGTCTATGACGTATTTGGACTTAGGCTAATTTCTTGTTTTCTCTCCGAGGTGTTTTGGAGTGTCTGGTACGGTTAGGGTTAGGGAAGTTTCTACTTCAGAATTCAAGAGTTTCTTCACCATTTGAATTTTATATGCTTGACTGCAAAAAATTGGTGACACCCTGCTGCATACACTTAAGAAGTAAATCCAAATCTTCATGTACAATTACTTCTGAACTTATAAATTGTAAAATTACTTGCACAAAGATGTATAATTATGCTGATCACAATTTTTTCAATACCTTTTGTAATCTCTTTAAAGACCATAACGACCCATTTTTGATGAGATATCCAGGTTAGAGGGCACATTCCCTTAGTGAAAAGACTGCCAGACCCCTCGTTCAACCCTGCTAACCCAGATTACACATCCTTAGTAGGCCGGGTTCGATCATTAGTTCTTTTAGTCACAATTCTGCTTATTGTCTTCCGTAACCAACAATTATCTTGAGTAAAATCATGTTTGGAGGTCACATCGTATCTTGATTAAAGTTTTGACACCTTCGTGCAAGCGGGCGTGCAAGTTTCAACCTTACCCTTACTTTGTAGGACAAAAAAGACTACAATATCATTGTGATATTTGTAATAGGAACAAAATGTACAGAAATAACAAGAAAACAGCTGATGACCCTTTTTTCTTTATAAACATCAATGTACAATATAGAAATTAAAACATCTTGCTGATTTCAGAGAATTTTCCTTTCTGTAAGCTACAGTTCCTGCAAATTGTCATTTGTCAGCAAATTCACGGACTGTTAATGAAATGGCTGATGCCAATTTGTTTCCAATCATCAATATCATATGTTGATTATAAACTGACACCTTGTGAGTTCTAAGGTGTTGACCCAATTCCCTACTTACTGCAATGAGTGAGCAACCACATCATAATGAGGCCTACTTACACAAAAGCTCTATATTCATAACACTAACCCAATTCAATCTTACAAAATCCAACAAAACAGGTTCAAGATAATGCGCCAAGTCCGTACATTCTATGGTATGGAGCTTATATTGGTTAACAAATGACATGCTACAAGATCAACATATTTATTTAGTCTGGGGTAAAAAGCACGGGCTTTAGGTTCAAAATCAACAAAAACACTCATTTGCAAGGAGTTAAGCTTTATTGTGGATCAGCACCTGTTGAAGCATTAAAAATATCAGCTTAGCTGAAAAGTAGGCCTATAACTATAGGAGTTTGAAACAGAAGATGCTAATTTAGTCTGTGGTATAAAGCACATGCTCTTAAACGCATTTCTTTCTTGTGTAAAAGTTGAACCATTTGAAGTCCCAGATGATAATAATTTTGGTTGCACATCTAAGCATTGGAAAAATACCATCCACAAAAAGTCAGCACAAAATGAATGTTTAAGAGTTGTTTTGTAAAATGTAGCTAAAGAGTGCTAAATCTACAAAGCAAGAGCATAATAACAATATTCAATCTACATGGGACTGCCTTCTGAATGAGAATGCTCCTCAATCTGCAAAACAGCAGGCATATAAATCCGACAAATTTTATACAAAGGCATATTAAATTTGGATGATAAAAGTTACATAATCAGCTGGCAAGTACTGTACATAACAAGGTCATCTCATGCCGGTGTGTAATCAGGGCTTATCGCTTGCAACTTACCTGCCAAATCTGTTGGACCTGCTCCGTGAAATGCTCATGGAGGTTTTCTTTAGCAGGCTTTGATGTGGTTTTATTTCTAGCATTTTGCGTTTGGTTTCCATTCCACCATTTGGCATTCTTGAAGGACTTCTGAAGTGGAATGTAGAGGTCCTGAACCTGTTTGGGTTTCTTGATTCTTCCTGTCCGTAAGGCACCGTGCATTGAACCTATAATCATGGGTGAAGCAGCAAAAGATGGGTGGGTTGATTCAGGATATTCAAAAGAGCAAAATATATAATCAGCATTGTTTTATATCCATGATTTCATATTTTCACTGAAAGAGCTTGTTTTAAGGGGGGAAAGCACGTTACTCAATTTTACATTTTTGCAAGTTTATTTTGTTCCATAACATTTTAACAAAGTGCTTAAAGTTAATAAAAGTATACATTACCAGAAAGGAATTTTCACTAGGAACATGATGGTGATGCTTATTTTTGACGAAAAATTACATTTTTTGAGAAAATCACAAAAAACAATTTTTTTGGCCTTTTATGCTTCCAACCAAGCTAAAATTAACAAATTTTTAAAAAATGACTTCAGAATGGGAATTTTAATTTAAAACACCCACTCAGATGTTGCGTCATTTTTATTTTTTAGGATTTTGGCTAATTTTTTTATTTTCATGCATAAATCAGGTCAACAATTCACTTTTTTCCATTTTTTTTTGTCATTTTTTGACCTTATGTGGCATGAAATTCAAAAAATTGGTCAAAATCCTCAAAAATAAAAATGACGCAACATCTGAATGGTCATTATAATAAAAATTACCATTCTGAAGTTGTTTTTTTTTTAATGTTATGTTTAGCTTGGTTGGAAGCCCAAATGGCCAAAAATGATGTGGGTTTTCAATCCCTCAAAAAATGTAATTTTTGGTCAAAAATCAACATCTTCATCATGTTTCTAGTTAAAAATTATTTTAAATGGAAATGTATACTTTTATTAAAACTTTAAGCACTTTGTTAAAAAGTTATGGTACAAAATAAACTTGCAAAATCGTAAAATTGAGTAACCTGCTTTCCCCCCTTAATTACTTTTTCATTTCAACTAAATTAAAGAAAAAACTTATTTTCAATTTCAATTATGTAAAGATCAAAATCTATGCCTATAGATCTTAAACCGTTGAAAAAAATATGTAAGTTTGAAATACATTCCAAATTAGAAACACCATAGAATATCTTCAATTTTTGTGATTCAAGTCACTGGATTAGTTAATATGGCTAATTTTGATTTGCCTTAAAATAAGTCAAAATTAGGCTATCTGATACACCTGGCTACCAGAATTCCACAATTGAACAATTAATTTTTAACAAAAATGGAACAAAACGAAATGTGTCACTTCAGGTTTGGGTTTGCAGTCATCAGAAATTCAAAGGAAAAGTGTGACAAATATCGAGATTGGTTCTAAAGTTTGCCTGTCACCAGAGATAAGTATACATGTCAAAACTGATTGAAATACAAAATGAAAATAATTCTTTTGAACAGATTCTTGGCATCTCATTGGTTAAATGTGTGTCAAATAGCATGGAGTAGTTCCACCTATTTCATGATTTTTAAACAGCAAGGTACTATCCTTGTGGGATAGTTCAAAAATGCCCCCAAAATAGAGTGAGAAGTTGAACATTCTGGGTATGGTGCAAATTATTTCCCCTTGGTGATTTCAAAACCATGACTATGCCCTCAGCTTGCTTCGGTCATAGTCATGGTTTTGAAATCACCTAGGGGAAATGATTATCACCATTCCCCTAATAATCAGTCACATCTGTATACAAATACCTTGTAAAATGATCCTAATACAAACCCAAGAATTGCCACTTACCTAACCTAGAAATTCTCTGATTCTGAAAGAATTCTGATATACTAGCAACATCTGCTGAGCTGGTATTACTTCGATGATGATGTGACTGCTGATCGCTAGTCCCTGAGATTGGAGTTGATGGAAGTGACGCACTCATTTGCCGCTTCATACACCAAGACAAAGTGGATGCCCTTTTTGTCTCCAATGGTGACAACCTGCTTTCTGTAGGCGTGGCATCAAACCCACCAAATATCTGCTCGGTCAAAGCATTTGGCCTGAATCCTGGCTTGAATTGGCTGGAAACCGGCACACTTTGATCGCATGAATTCAATCGTGGACTTGGAGTTCTATTTTTGTCATTCATTTTACAATCAAGTTTTGATAACTTTTTTGATGACATTCGATCAAGACTTGAAGTTGAACTAAGTTTACTTGCATTCAGTGGTCTAGACTCTGAAGTAGTGTATCCACTATCCGTATTATTGTGTCCATGATATAGAAAGTTGTGTGGTTCTGGCGTGTAATTACCATCAGAATCATCTAAATGGTACCTAAGAAAACTGGGTTCTGAAAACGTTACTCTGGAACCTCTTTCAATTGGGGAATACATGTTGTTGTTTATTTCATCTAATTCATCTGGTGAAGATAGTTTTGATGATGAGATCTCTTTAACAGCCCCCTCTATTACATGCTTGACATAATTCTTAGCAAATTCTTGAATATCTTTGATTTCTTTGTATTTCTTTGAGCGTTTTTTAATTTGATTATTTGGATCAAGAACGGTTCCCTCTGTTGCCATCACAAGGGCTTTCATGAGTTCCCTGTGCGATGTTTCTGCTGACTTAAGCCTCTTCAGAGGAGCTCTTGGATAGTGTCCACGGATTGCTGTGGCAAAATCTCTGTGAAAAACAGGTTCCAAAACTGTTGTCAGAGATTCCAAGAGTTGGTTTGAGCACCTGTCTGTGGTACCACAAAGGACAATGCGTTTCTGCCATGGCATCCAGGTTTCAAACCACTCACATATGGTGTAAAATATCTGCTTGTTGTTGAAGTATGACTTCACATGCTGTCCTGCTACATGCCCTGTACCCACACTGGGAAGTGTCTGTATACCCTGAAAGTTTCCAAAACGGAAACCTTGTGGTGGCCTTAAAGAGTCACCTTTAGTGGCACTTACAGATGGTTGAAACTTTTGGTGTATCATGGTTTATAAAGGAAGCTTCATTGATGTACAGGGATATTTTCAACAGCCCTCAAATACCTGTAAACAAACACAACAGAATTACAAGATAAATATTTATTGCAGGTTTTACTGCTAATGTGAACCAAACATTATTTGAAATTGGTATTATGATGTTAAACTGACAAATATTAAAGCAGTACTACAACATGCCTGTTAGGTTTTGTTTCCTGGAAACATGCTTTGAAACAATTGAGATAGAAGGGGAACAATTAATTTGAAAAAGGAAGATTTAAAATTCTAAATTTATCTCACCATTTTTCTACTCAGATAAAATTAGGGACAGAGATAGTGTGGACAAATAACTTTTCTTTCAAGACTTTTCTTGTAGGGTGTGTTCTTGCAGCCAACTGTAAAATTTATCAGGTTACATAACGATACCACTAATAAACAGACCATAAAACATTGTCAAATATTGATTTTTCAGTGTTTCTGATTAAACTTAAAAAATGCTACATTACAATTAAATACAAAAATAAAAACAACAATTTTTAAGGAGTGTCAGTATTTGGCTTAAAAATAAACACAAACTATCATGGAGCAATATGAATTTGTCATGTGTTTGTCGAAAAATCTTCCATAGCTTGACCTAATATTCAATAATGAAAATATAAGATTCTGACAATCTTCTGTAATAATGTTGTTAAGGATCATGATAACAAAAGTCAACAACATAGCCAAAGAATTTAAAATAGTTCCCAAGTTCTCGAGGAACAAGGGCAAGGCTTTGGAAAGGGGAACGGGGCTTTGATATACATGGGAAAAGTACAGGGTAAAATAACAAAGTCAAAACAATATGAATGTGTGAAAAGTGACTACAATAGTTGAATCAAAGATTCTCAACCACATCTTTGGTTGAATATAGTCAATGTTTTTCCTCCTCAAATCTCCGGCATTTTACATCTCTACGCGTCACACTTCAAAACGGATTTGTCAGGAAATTGGCGTACTTTGATCAGAGCAAGTATCAAAAGATGCTACTTGAAACACAGATGTATGGTTTGGATGTGAAACAAAATGCACACGTTGCATAAACGCGTCTAGTGAAGATTCACTTTCACAGGCCTAAAAGTTAATGATGGACCACAGGTCACAACTCTGGTAGGCACAGCCAAATCTGAGTGAAGCTCTATACCAAAAACTCGATATTTATCTCCCAAGTAAAAATTAATTGTACCATTTTGGGGTACCGGGGGGGGGGGGGGTATTTTTGCACAATTTTTAGAAAACGGTGTATATCGCGTACGGTAATTGTTCATTTTTAAACTCTGGCTTGACGTAGTGAAAAGATAAGATTTTAATGATTAGAAAAAAATGCTTTGGTCCTTTTTTAAGGTAATTTTAAAAATTGAATAAAAAAACATAATTTTGACAAAAAAAGTGCAAGAAACAGCAATTTTTTGAAAAAAATCATTTTTGGTCAAAAAATGGTTGGCATCACATGACAAAAACATCAAGTGTTTTCACACAAAATAAAACATCTAATTTCCAAATTCTTTTTTTTTTTGGCATGGCTGTGTTTTAGCCAAAAAAACTTATTTTTTGAAAAATTTAAATACCGGTATCAAGAAATGTGAATATAAGTTCAATAAACAAATCAAATTTCAATCAAAGTTTGTTGGAAATTGGCAAAACATTTTTTTTAAATATTACAGCACAATAATCTCATAATGTTTACATGGAATCCTATGGAATGGATTTAGAAAATCTACCCTACTTTTGTGACACAAAATCACCCATTTATTACTTGAGTGATGAGATTTACTGATTTTGGTGTCATTTACTTCGTTATGAGATGCTCTTTCCAATAAAGTTTATTTCATGAATTTTGAATGAATTTTTAATTTTGAGCTTGTGCTAGACCAAAACGGCAACCATTACAGTGCAGCTTTTCGATAGCAACATGTACAATCTCATATTCACATTTCTTGATACCAGTGTTTGAGATAAAAAATTAGAGTCAAATTTTTTTTAAATCGTTTTTTTGGCTAAAACACGGCCACGCCAAAAAAAAAAGAATTTGGAAATTTATAGATGTTTCATTTTTGTTAGCAGGTGACTTTTTTCCTATTTATAACCCTCAATTTGAAATATCATATTATGTAATTTATTTTGCTGCAGTAACACTTACTCAAATATTCCTGGTCAAAAACTTGCTCGAGACACCCCAGCTTTCCTCAAGCCAAAAACAAATTGGCTTGAGGAAAGCTGTATAGGACAACCTGTCCCATATAATGAAAAATACTATGGAACTTGAAAAACCAGAAATTACTTTTTTCACATTCATGAAAGGAACCTTTTTGAATTAAATCACACTGTTCAGATTAGAGAAATCAAGCATGTTTGGTTTGTTTACAATGGTTACCATGGTTTACTATCTTTAAACATTGTTTTTTGTGTAACTATAATAACTTCGAGAAGTCTTTATAGGTACATAAATATCCTTTGTGGAGTGTTGCAGTGCATATTTGATGAAAATTACAATTTTTTAAGACATTGCGTATGTGCACTTATGCGATAGGCTTGATTGCAGAGTTCCCTTCTGGCAGTGGTACAAATGTTACTGCCAGAAATTTCGGGTAAGTAAAAACTGTCCTTTCGCTCGGTTTGTTTACACATGGAGATAAGCGATTTTAGAATCTCTAAAACTTAAACAATTGCATGCACGCTACATTGTGTAAGGCTGAAAACATAGTGTAAATTTATGGTGAAAATGTTTGGTGATTAACAACACCAATTATCAGAAATTGATTAGAAGATGCATTGGAATTATATTACTAGATTATAAGATAACAAAGACTTGTTATACAAAATATTTGGTAGCTCAACATTGCTCAAAAAGAACTATAATTTGGCCCTAACACTAGCTCGTTAAGTATTGGAAGTGAGGGAGCCCTCATTTTCCTGGAGGATTAAGTCAATAGCTTGGGTCTATAGCTTTACGTCATGTTATTGCCAATAATAAATTGTTTCTTTTATACGAACATATTGCAAAATAATTGTGCAAAATAGTATAGTTTTTTAACGTAATATGAAAATATTGAAATTTATTCTTTTTCAGTAAATATGAATTGTAAAACGTTTTTTATATATATCATGGTCAACAAATTTTAGTTTGAATTAATTTGTAACCCATTTTGTGAATATAGCGCATTTAGATTGAGAAATGTTCCTTGTCAATATGTGGCCAACTTCCGGATTCGTGAAAAAACCTTGATCATTTCGGTTCGTGCAGCATGGAGGGAAAATTTTGGAAACAGGTGTTTTAAATGGACCCTTTTAAAAGTAAGTACAACCAAGTCTTTGGTAACCAATTTGAGATTATGAGAACATTCATAACTGCTCAAAGGTTCGTTTGAGTTAAATAATGGCGACATTATTTGAAGTAGAAGACACTCGGTCCTTAAGCATTATGCTACGGAGCCTCGTAAGTCAATATTCATGTAATCATATTATCAACTGACCATTAAGTCTAGCTTGTGCCTAGCTCTGGCATGTCTGGGAAAATTGTGATTCCCATTTCTCAGGGACTCAGTTTTAAAATAGCCAGGGGAGTTTTAAAAAGCTCTCCTGGAGGTAATAAGGAGAGCATTGGTAGAGCATTGATATTCGAGCGCGCGTAGCGCGTGAGCATAACGGCGTGGGGTCCATGGGCCTGCTTAAGGGCCCCTGGTGGGGGTCGAGGGGGCGAAGCCCCTCGAAGCCAGAGGGCTTCTGCACATAGAAATCAATCTGGTGCCCTTACAGAAGACAGATTTTAAGATTTTTTACATCTGGAGCCTTTTTATGGTTGTTAAGCAGTTCAATCAAATAAAAATATGGGCCTATTTTTTTCCCTCAATCTGTGCAAAACGAGATACTGTAACGAGGTTGCAATTTTTATCTTTTGATTTTGAAAGTTCCGACTCACATGATTCATGAGTAAGCTTACTGCCGGTCCCTACCAAATTCACGCTCGCTTGAGGTTTCCGTAGACTGATCTCATCATCGCTCCTCCTCACTGCCATTTCGCTGCATGTTTCCCGATCAGCAGGTGATAGTTTCTCTTTAAAAAGCATATAATATTAGATTGAGACATGCTTCCGTAAAAAGGAATATTCCAAATAAAATTCAAAACAATGACCTGTCAAATCTGTTACTTTAAAAACACGTAAAACTCCTGGTAAAAATTATCAACACACGCCACAAAAGAGAGGTCAGCGCGGGTCAAGAAATAATAGACACATCGCGGCAATCGTCCAATCACCGCAACGTATGGGGTATTTCCCCATTTTACGTCACTGCTATGCATAAATTAATAAATAATGTTAAGGAAAAGTCATCGTAAGGTTTGTTATGGCTGTGAAAATGCCTTCAAAAATGATTTTTATGCATATTTATCGTCAAAATGTTACATTTTTAGATAATATTACTTGTTTTTAGCTGAGACTTTTTACAGATTGCTAGATTTTTTATTTTATAATGACCAATTATTTGCCGATCGGAAGCGACTATTTTTTGGTTTTGCTCCGGCGTGGAGAAAACCCCGGGCCTGGGTAATGCAAGGGGCGCGACAAATCGCGCTACCAAAAGTGAGTTAAGGCGCACAGTAGCACGCTATCGCGCGCGCGCGCCTTAAAACCAAGTCCCTGATTTCTAGTAATTTTAAATGTGGTAACCCTAAATGAGAGTTTCCAATTCTGAATACATTGTTTGTGAATAGCTGAAGCAACTTCCAAAATGCTTTTAAAACCTGTGCTTGGCATTATCACCAGCTCCTGTTTTCAGACTGGTGCTTTTACTTGTCAGGTCTGCTATAATAATGTGTCTTTTATGCTTCTATCTCTGTAATACAAAGTTTTAGCCAGCCAGCCGTGTAGGCTGTGTTTTACACGGCCATATTCGAAAAATCACAGCCAATTATCGAATAACACGAAAAAAAAAAAAAAAAGAAAAATTCCTATTTATAAACCAACTAGTAGCATTATTTACCATTTGCTGATAAATTTCTATATTAAATGTCTCTCCCATGTTGGGTTGAAGTAAGAATTTACCAACCCCAATATATATATATATAGTTTATATAATACATATAGTTTATATAATCATGAGCTACACGCTAGCGCTCATGATGTGCGCGCTGCGCACATCTCTGCAGTCACTAAAAACTTACATCTCCATTTTTTTTTTTACGCACCCAATTTGCAAAATCCTACCTAAGAGCTTGCTGTAATATATGTAGTAATATCATACGTTTTTTCAGTGAGTGATATAGCATGACAACCTGTACCACAACGACACATCGTGTGTTAGTAACGAGACCATCGGTCGCCATTAAAATACCACAGCCATAGGCATAGCCAACAAATACATCGGAACCAATGTCCGCGCTACCATGTCGGACATTGGATTTCCCCAACCACTCTGTTACAACATGAGTCCAATGGGAGCCGAAAATTCTTCCTAAAATCTTGTGATCCAAGAAAGCAAACGATCTGAGCTTGTGTAATCGGTAATAGATCCTATACATAATCAATACATGTACCTTGCTTGATATTTTAAACATTAATTTGTGACCTTCAAATCGAAGTAATTTTCAAAGAAATAACATTTCCGTAAAAATATAAATATTCATAAGTGACGTCATAAAATTAGTCTCTACAACATCGTACACGTTCACATTACTTCAATACTCACGAATGGAACCGACATTTTTGTAGTTTAAGAGACGCATGCATGCTATAAAGGTCATTTCGAGGTCAAATCAGAATTGACGATACATTTTGCAGCCAACTCAATCGTAGCTCCAGGCTTTGGGCAAAATCACATGTTTACGTTTTATAATTTGCCTACAAATGAATTTCAACATAGTCCTATTAAACCAGATGAACAAATAATTACCGTATGACACTAATTTGGTGAGTAAATTTATTTTTAGGAGGATAAATAAACACGTGTACTGTCACTTCATATACGACGTTGTACGAATTATATTAGGCCAAACAATAATTTATTGAACAGAGAAAACACAAATCCAGAGTGCAGGGCCTCGTTGTCTGTAAATGCAATACCAACCCTGCATATTTGTTTACAGTGTCCAATAAACTTTTGTTTGGCCTATAGACTTGTAGTTCGTAGGGAAAGAAGGATAACTCATTGACTTAGGAGTAGCCAACATGTAGTGTCAGAGTGTGTTATTTCCTACTCCTAAAGGTCCGTTCATAGTACGCCGCACTGCAGTGCAGTGCGTTGTTTTACTGCACTGCACAGTTTCCTGCAAGAAACTGCAGTGCGGCGTCGCAATAAAGTTAAATATGTTTTAACTTGAAATGCGTCAACGTGCGGCAAGGTGCAGCAAATAATGATTGATATATCGGTAGCCATGTTCAGCAAGAGCCAAGAGATGGCGCCCTTCATTTCAAAAACTGTTTGGCCACTTGTGACATCACAAGTAGCCACTGCTCATTTTCCCATAGAAAACAATGCAAAATGTTATACCATTTTAGCTTAAATGAGCGTCATTTTCATTATTTCTAGTTGAGTAGATGTTGATTATTGGTCATTTCCAAACACAACCCTGTATTCATTTCATTTAGTAACAGGATTCAAAAGGGAAAAATATTGAAATGAAAATTTTTCCCATAGACTTACACACTTAAGAAGTCTGCTGAATTCTGCAGACTTGCCATGGTAAAATCTGGCCCTGATCATACGGTTTTTGGCAATTTTGCAAAATCTTCTTTTTGCTCTAATTTTAAAAGTACTTAATGTAGAAAGTTGGTTGAACCACCATTTTGTTGCAAATTTTGTCACCTTTAATTTAAATCCACTTTCAAGAAAATATGTCAATTTTCTAAATTTTATGAACATACCTAATATCGGTAAAATTTGCCGCGCTGCATAAAGTTGCGGCGTACTATGAACAGACCTTTACTGTATGAGTTTTTCTAATGTCATCAATCAATCAATCAATCAAACAATGATACAAGTACTTGCATACCCCATGAAGGAGTCTATTCGTACAGGGGACCCACGGCTTTTCATCCAAAAAGTTTTGGTCGTTTGTGAAAAGCCTTAAAAAAGACACCATGGGCATTCCAACACTTAAAAAACTTGGTCAGTATGAATCTGACAACAAAGTCAAAGCTTCCATCCTTAACGATCATTTCAAATCTGTTTTTACCACCGAAAAAGATACCCTTCCCAAGTTACCAATGAGCTCCATTCCAACCATTCCTAACCTTGTTATTTCCATTGACGGCGTTCGCAAACTCCTGACAAACCTAAATCCTAACAAATCCAGTGGACCCGATGGTATCTCTGCCCGTATTCTCAAGGAAGCAGCTGAGGAAATAGCCCCGGCACTCACAGTCATATTTCAAAAATCCTTAGAGACCGGTGAGATACCATCACCCTGGCTGCGTGCTAATATCACTCCCTTGTTCAAGAAAGGTGATCGTACAGATGCATCCAATTACCGTCCTGTATCCCTTACATCCATCTGTAGCAAAGTTCTTGAACATATTATTCATACCCACATTATGTCCCATTTTGAT
Source organism: Ophiothrix spiculata (assembly GCA_000969725.1). Lineage (NCBI taxonomy): Eukaryota > Metazoa > Echinodermata > Ophiuroidea > Amphilepidida > Ophiotrichidae > Ophiothrix > Ophiothrix spiculata. Next base: position 32,464 of record JXSR01S010506.1, read on the forward strand.
TCGCATTCGATTCTAACCGACAAACAACATGGCTTCCGAAATAAACGTTCCTGTGAAACCCAACTGCTAATGACAGTTAATGACCTTGCAATTTCCCTAGATAACAGATCCCAAACTGACATGATTATCATGGATTTTTCGAAAGCCTTCGACACTGTCCCCCATAACCGCCTTCTCCTCAAATTAGACCACTACGGAATCCGTCACAACATTCTCACTTGGATCGCAAACTTCCTCAAGTACCATGAACAGAGGGTCGTTGTCGGGGGTGAATCCTCGGCTTGGACAGAAGTGATTTCTGGCGTACCCCAGGGCACGGTGCTTGGTCCTTTGCTCTTTTTGGTCTTTATAAACGATCTTCCCTCAAACCTTAGTTCAAATGTCAGGCTCTTTGCGGACGACTGTGTCATCTACCGTCAAATCATCAATGAGCACGACCATGAGTCCCTCCAAGAAGACCTCCACAAACTTGAACAGTGGCAAGACGACTGGCAACTCAGATTTAACATCAAAAAATGTTTTGCTATGAGGTTGACTCACAATAGGAATGTCAAATTCTATCCCTACAAATTGGAAGGTCGTCTCCTGGAATCAGTTAAAAGCCAACCATATCTTGGAGTTTGTATCACTGATAATTTATCGTGGACAACTCATATCAGCAATGTTACTTCATCTGCAAACCGTTCTTTAGGCTTTATTAAACGTAATTTGTATTCATGCTCCAAACCCATCAAACAAACTGCCTACTTGACCCTTGTCAGACCCCTTTTAGAATATTCCAACTCCGTCTGGGACCCTCAACAAAAAGATCTCATTAACAAAATTGAAATGGTCCAAAGAAGGGCAGCCAGATTTGTCACTAATACATACGACAGGACAACGAGCATCACATCCGTCATTAAAGATCTTGAATGGGACACTCTAAAGAATCGAAGGACTGCTAATAGACTCACAATTCTCCATAAGGCAAGACAGGGCCAGCTGGCTCTGCCAGTGGACAAACTTCTCCAACCAATCCGGCGTCAATCTCGGCATTTCCACTCAGATTGCTATCAACAAATATCATGCAACAAAAACGTGTATAAACATTCATACTTCCCACAAACAATCATAGACTGGAACAAACTTTCTCAATCAACAATACAAATACCAGATCCAAGCAACTTCAAGGCTGCCGTCCTGGAAGAAATCAAGAAAGAAGACCAACAGCAATAATAAAAGCAAAAATACATGCTCACACCCGCCCTATACGAGTGGCTCCATCTTGGGAGTGTTGTATAGTATTTACTACAGATACTACAGATACAGATACGAGACTGTCAGACCACGGAGCAAGTAGAGTAAAGTTTCTTGCTCAAGGAAACGAAAACCCTCGAACCCTCAATCATAAATGTCACGTATGATGTGTAGGAACGAATTGTCTTCAATGTAGTTATTTCCAATATTCATATAATATAGTTAAGAGTTAAGAGAAGGGGTCTGGTGTAGAATCTTTGTATTTTTCTCCCACCACAAGACCCAAGCACAGGGAATAAATCCAAAATAAACATTCATGCATGTCATGATCATCATGTGCAAATTTGCCACCCAAACTTCTTCTTACGTCTACGTTTTTGGTTTTATACTTGCCCAGCCGACATCTCGTCACGCAAAATTAGTCCATACATCACTATTCAATTGTTTTTTCACAATATTCTTCAACTAAATGCTGAGTTAAACATGTTAAACAATGTTTTACGGTTTTATGTGCACTCTTCCATTCAATTTCTAAATTTGTTGACAGTATCCAGGAAAAGTGTTTCTAGCTTCTTTTCTACTCTATAAACTTACTTTCTGAATCATAAGTCCCGGTGAAATTGACCTGTTTACACTAAATTGATTTAAAAATAAAGTATTAAACAAAATAACACTTTTTTCAGAAAATTTGAACCGATTTACAGATAATTATCTTGTATTCTTCTTTAATATAACATTTTCTTATCGTAGAAACATTAAAACTTCAGATTGCATCGGCTGACAAAGTTTGCGATACCAATGATACATACAGGCTGTATCAAACTATTTGTTCAAAGATTTTCCAAAAAAAAAAATGTGATAAGTTCAATCATTTTAAGGTTTCTGCTAAATTTAGTAAGAAGCAGCATATCTTAACTTTATTTTCTGAACGTTTGAAGACAATTGGTAAAAGAGTCATCATCCCTAGTCAGAATAACTTGAATAGGCCTATAGTATCCTTGGCCAGGGGTGGGAGTAACCAGCAGTGTCATAGCTATGGTCAATAAGCTTGGTTGGACCTCTCTACAAGATCGACGTCTTCACTGACAACCGCCTGTTTATGCTATATAAGATTCGCTACAGCCTAGTTGACATCCCATGGAGTAAATACCTCACCCATCTATAATTATTCTATCTATAGGCTCATTCTCCGATAAACCGTGCAACTTTGGTTAGAGAAATGTTGAAATTTCGACTACTAACAACTCAAGGAAAACATACAAAATCATAAACTCTTATGGCTTCTGAAGAAGAAAAAGTGCATGGGATATGTTTTAAAAATACTTGATTTTTAACCATTGTATTCCCTATACCTAATGTTCGTATCTGTTGGTTCGTATCTGTTGGAATCTTTTTTTAAATATTCATTATTGAGAAAATTAGTTTTCTTACAAACTTGATCTTTACACTAAATTAGAAGCTCTACACATACTACACTGTGGTGTATTATTTCGCTCATAGTGTACCGCGTTTTGCGAAAAGGCGACAAAATGTGTGGTTCGTATCTGTTGCGACGTGACAGTCACATAGGTTTTTTTTGATATTAATATCCTTGTAAATCATTACTGTAAATATATAATTCTATATAACATATATGTTATTCAAGACTGAAGTGTACTTGATAAATCTAATGCGGAATCATCCATCAACATATTGATTTTCACACTTTGTTATCGATTTTAGAATTTGGTTCGTATCTGTTTGCAATATTGGCGACATGATTTAAAAAGCTATTATGTCATATTAAATACTTAATATAATTAAACTTTATATGTCATTACTAATACCTATTACGGGCTATTAAAAAATATGCATTGCGTTTGAAATGCCCGAATATTTTAGGAACGGGGCCACATAAAACGTAAAAAGTATGGCTGGCGACATGGGGAAAAGTAACGATTTTGCATTTTCAGATTAATCGTTATCTACTTTCCTGGCATGCTAAAATGTTTAGCTTCACACATGTTACTAATGTGACTTTAATGTATTAACTAGATCACTCAAATTATTTGTAATAGGCTTAACAACGCTAAACTAGTAACACGAACATGAGCGACACCAAAACGGCAAAGTTGCACGCTTTATCTGAGAATGAGCCACTAGTACTTCCACCAGGGGTCATAACTCCCGTTTCACAATCCCTCATACAAGTTCTTCAGTATATGCCAATTCCTTTTTCCCACGCACCATAGCCGGGACTAGAACCAACAACCAATCGATCCAGCTGCACATCACACCCTTGACACATTCAAAAGTGCCATGAGGGATCTTCACCCCTCTGTACATATATATTATGTAACTTAGGCCCTACTCAAATTATTTGGGGATAACCCTTTCAGGCCTTATTGGCCTTTTGTTATCTCCACAATATCATTGTTTTTTTTTTATAAGTTTGTTTTGTATTGTTTATTTATATGATTGTTATTGTAGATATGATATTGAAAATATTGAAATAAACATATATTTTTTAATATCAATACTGTTTTTATTGCACCTCTATCTTTTAAAGTTGTGTTGGCAGCGGCACATCCCATGCCTAATCACAGTGCGTTAATCCCCAAACTAATGGGGGCTGCACTTTATTTGGAAGAAGAAGTAGAAGAGTTCCTTTTATCTTTAGGCCTAGGTGTAGAGGTATTTTTTGCCGACAAACCCCAAGTTTTTTTTGTTCAGACAACGAAAATAGATAAATCGCAAAGGGGTGTCTGAGGGGGATCTGCCCCTTCAGGGAATGTTGAAATTTAAAAACACAAATCACTTGATGTGGTGCATATAGATTTTTCTATTTGATGCTTCATGTGTCGGGATGTCTGAGGGGGATTGTTCACTCTCAGGAGTAAGAAAATCTTGAAATTTCAAAACACAAATCATTCGATTTGGTGCACAGATTTTGCTACTTGATGTTTCATGCGTAGGGGGTGTCTGATGGGGATCTTCAGAAGCTATAAAAATGTGAAATTTCAAAACACAAATTACTTGATTTGGTGCATATATATTTGATATTTCCTCAAGTTATAGCATTTCCCAATCAAAATTTTGGCAAGGCACGTCAGAGACTCGCACTGATAGTGGACAAAACATGAAACGGGTGTCTTAGGGGAATGTGACCCCCTCAGTACAGTTAGAACATTTTGGAATTTCGAAACACTATTCACGCGATTTGGTGCATTTTTTCATCTGGGCAAGGTACTCCAAACAGGCTCGCATTAAACATTAGACAAGTGTCTGAGGAGTATGCCCCCCTCATATATAAGTTAGAAAATTTTGAAATTCCCAACATTGTTCACACAATTTGGTGAATAATTTTGCCCACAATTTCCATTCTAGCTCAATAGCTATGCGTCACACAAAAGGCTAAAATGGCGAGTGTATCATTCATTTTGCCGACACATGTCACCGAGGTTAGGTTAAAGCAGGCAGCTCTCAAAAGTATAATGGCCTTATAACTTTTACTTATAAAGTTGCATGTGCCGACATTAACTCTTGAGTGGTGCATGCTGACAGTTCAGAAGAGCTGAAGATTGAACGCACTGAATGTGCCAGAAGAAATATGTACTTGTTAAATCTGAAAGGTGGATGAAAATGCTTACATTTTGTCCACAAAAAGCTGTTTCTTCCAATGGATTCTCTTCTTCCTCTTAACTTTTTCTCCTCTTTTCTCCTTTCTTTTTCCTGATTTTTTCTTTTCTTTTTCCCCCTTTTTCTTTTCCTTCTTTTCTGCCTTTCTTCCTCCCTTCTTTATTCTTTCCCCCTTCTTTTTTTTTTGCTAACAGCAGCAGTGTTTTGCCAACAAAGCTGATGGGAGGGGAGGGATGTCACCCCCACACTCCCTCTAGGGATGCCCTTGGTAACAGGAAACTGCTTAAAATGATTCTAAACAGATTTATTTACAGGAATATTGCCAAATTTGATATACATTTCAGGGGCGTATCCGGGAATTTGCAACCCGGGGGGCACAACTTAATTTTGGCGCCCCCAGCAAAATTGAACAATGTCCTCCTGACCTCTCCTCGCCCGCCCCTGTTATACGACACATTGCCAAAATTGTCTTGGCCAGGGACAGATGCAGGGCAGATGTCAAATTCATACTTCAAGTTGTCACTTGTCATCGAGAAAGAATATGTAGGGGGTGTCTGAGGGGGATGTGTCCCCTCAGAAGATATAAAATTAGTGCAAATCGCGCCATTTGGCGCATATATTTTAGCAAATTCATACTTCAAGTTGTCACTTGTTTTTCAATCGACCAACAAATATATGTAGGGGGTGTTTGAGGGGGATGTACCCCCTCAGAAGATAGAAAATTTTGAAATTTCAAAGTGCAAATCACGCCATCTGTTGCATATATATTTGTCTAATTGATACTTCAACTCATCACTTTTTTCAATCGCCAAACAATATGTAGGGGGTGTCTGAGGGGGATGTGCCCCCTCAGAAGATAGAAAATTTTGAAATTTCAAAGTGCGAATCACGCCATTTGGCGCATATATTTGTGGTGTAATTCATACTTCAAGTTATCACTTTTTTCAATCGACAAACAATTATATG
>JXSR01S010506.1:38333-52238 GCA_000969725.1 Ophiothrix spiculata
TATGTAGGGGGTGTCTGAGGGGGATGTGCCCCCTTTAGAAGATAGAAAATTTTGAAATTTCAAAGTGCAAATCACGCCATTTGTTGCATATATGTTTGGTCTAATTGATACTTCAAGTTGTCACTTTTTTTCAATCGACAAACAATATGTATCGGGGGTGTCTGAGGGGGATGTGCCCCCTCAAAAGATAGACAATTTTGAAATTTCAAAGTGCAAATCACGCCATTTGTTACATATATTTTTGTTTAATTCATACTTCAAGTTGGCTCTTTTTTCAATCGGCAAACTATGTAGAAGATAAATTTTTTGAAATGTTAGAGTGTAAATATCATGCCATTTGGCCTATATTTTTGTTCATACTTCAAGTTGGCACTTTTTTCAATCGACAAACAATATGTAGGGGTGTCTGAGGGGGATGCGCCTCTCAGAAGATAGAAAATTTTGAAATTTCAAAGTGCAAATCACGCCATTTGGTGCATATGTTTGTCTAATTCATGCTTTGGCGCCCTCTTTTTTCATTCTCTCTTTTTTCTTTCCCTTTTGCGCCTCTCCTTCTCTCCCTTCTTTTTCCCCTCTTTCTTTTTTGCGCCCCTCCCTCCTTTTCTCTTTCCTTTCTGCCCTCTTTCCTTCTTTTTCTATCTTTTTTGCACCCCTCCTTTTTCTGTCTTTTCATTTTTTCTTTCCTTTTTGCGCCTATCCCTGTTTCTTTTATCTTTTTATTCTTTCCCCCTTTTCTTTCCTTATTTGCAACCCCTCCTCATTTCTCCTCATTTTCTTTCCTTTTGCACCCTTCCCTCCTTATCCTTTCTTTTCTTTTTTGCGCCCCTCCTTTCTTCTTTTTAAAATTTTACTTTCCTTTTTGTGCCCCTTCTTTCCCGCTCTCTTTTTCTTTTCTTGCGCCCCTCCCTCTTTCTTTTCTTCCCTCTTTCCTTCTTTTTCTGTCCTTTTTGCACCCTCCCTTTTTTCTTTTCTCCTTCCCTCTTTCTTTTTTCCCTTTGCGCCCCCTCCTGTCCCCCCTCTTTCTTTCTTTTCTCTTTTTTTCGCCCCTCCCTGCCTTTTTTCTTTCTTTCTTTTTCTTCTTCTCTCTTTTTCTTTCTTTCTCTCTTTTTGCGCCCCTTTGATGACCCCGGGGGGCACGTGCCGGCATGCCCCCCCCCAGATACGCCCCTGCATGATTTTGCAGGTTTTACTGCAAATCAGGAAGATTGGCATGCCTTTTTATAAACAGTTCGTTCAGGAAACATGGTTGCTGAAAAGTGTGTTATATTCACATACTTGGTCTACCATTTGTATAACCTAGATCTGACAAGTGTTAATGATGAAGGTTGGCCAGCACCCCCAAATTCTTGCCTAGTTTTGACCCTCTTAAGGCTGGGCAGTGGCGTAGCCAGCATGGGGCAAGGGGGGCAGACTGCTCCCCCCCCCCCCCGACAAAAAATCGAGCGGGAAATCGGGACAGCAAGTTGGAAAAATTGATAAGGACAAGGAAAATGAGAGAGCAGCTGCAAGACAGGAGAAAATCTTGTCAACAAAAGATGTGCCGAAAAGGGTGTACGAAAATGGACTTTTTTGCCAGGAAAAATCAGGAAGAAATGCGCACAGTCCGGGGGAAAAATGTTTTTTAATTTAAAAGACAAAATGTGTTCACAAGAATGCAGCCACACATATAAACATTGCAAAGAAAACAAAACTGATTTCAGATTCATGCTCTAAATCTGTATTATTTTAATAATATTTGATATTGCGGATACAAAACAAAATGTCATATATATCAGATCTATGTTGACTGACACCCCTGGAAAAAATAGAGTACAGTTCTAGTACACATTCCTGAGGTGCAAATTTGGAACACAAATTTGAGTACAATTTAAGTACAATTCGAGTACAAATTTGTGTACTCGAATTGTACTTAAATTGTACTCGAATCTGTGTTCCAAATTTGCACCTCAGGAATGTTTACTAGAATTGTACTCGATTTTTTTCCAGGGACAGCTACATAACTGAAATGGAGTTTTCAGATATCAGCTGTGATTATATAACATCATCTGCTTTGTCCATAGATCTATAGAAAACCACAAAATAAACATATATGCTGACAATTTCAGTATTTCATCAATTCTGACAGTCTGCTTTTATTTTATGACTTTTTCTGCATATTTCAGTTCCCACAGGCGATTTGTGTCGAGTTATTGTGATTTGGATCACATTATAATACAAAATCCTTGGTACAAACATGAAAAGCAGTTAAAGCTAAATATTCACAGGAGACTCGTGTGTTTAGTTCTGCAGACAATGTAAAAACTTAACATTCTACATTGCCCAGTCTCTGAATGCCTGTATTACAGTGAGCAGACAATTACACCATTCTGACACAGCAGTCATATCTTGATTAATAATATTCTTTTCCAATGATGATGAACATTTGCTGAAATGAAGTCACTAAAGTTGATGCCACAATATCTGGACAGTGTGAACAAAAATCCAGAGTGCAGGATTCTATTACTTGTAAATTTACCCAACTATGGCACCAACAAACCAAGATATTGAACTTTATTTGTAGCACTATTCTTAACTCAAGTTAACAATTCAATGGATGTTCCGTATACAAAGTATTTACCTGTTATCTTTTGCATGCACTTTACTGTTTAGGGATGTGTACTTATTGAATGGTTTGCGATTTATGGCTTTTGTGTGTTTTTCAATATCATTTATAACCTTGTGTAATTGGATAATATAAGAGGTATTAAATCAAATCAAATTTTTTATTTAAACATTTGATGTTTCATCTGACAGTCCTTTCAGTAATACTGCATTGAACTACTCTCAGACAGCAAAGTCAGTTGACCCAACATTCGGTCAATGTTGGCCAAGGGTGTCCCAACGTTGGGCCAACTAAGTTTGTTATCTGGGTGCAGGCAGTGGATTTGTTTAATATTTTCCTGGGTACAACTTTTTTTTGCAATTATGGATCATTAGCCGAATGGATGAGGAATCTTTTTTATGTGTATACATGCTCCACTTAAAAGACCATCATCCCCTGGGTGGGATGTAAGAATTCCACAGATAGTGCAGTAATCAGTTTAGCGCTTTACAAACTCCTTTAAATTAAAAGCAAAATTAAAATGAATTTGCTGTATGTAAAATCATTGAGAGATGACAGGTAAAAAACATAAAATCAATAGCAGATGTTACACAACTTACAGACTCTCATTGTCCATAACATTCCAGGTAACTTTTCACCTACATTCGCAAATGTCTTATTACTGCGTCTGTGCCTTTGTGGTTCCAGATCCAAATTTTCCCACAATGTAACACTAACATGGTAAACAATGATGGCACTTTGAGTTGTGCACAACTGCTAATGGATTTGTATAAAGCATAAAATGAATTCACAATTAAACTGGTTAAGTTGTGTTTTCACAAGGCATTTGTTTCAATTAAAAAATACGACATATCTCCAAAACAAGTTTTCTGTAATTGTATTGTCACATAGAAAGAGTATTCGGCCATGCTGGATCACCACAATAGACAAAGCCCATGCGAGCGTTAAACTTTAAGGCCCGTATTCCAGAAAGATGTTTAGCTAAACCATTGTTTAACCGAGCATCAACTGTCCAGGAATGATATGCATCATTGCAGCTTTCAAGCAGAACAGTTCAATGAGTCGTGCTGTTGACGAGAAATAAAACCTTGATTTAGCTAAACACCTTTCTGGAATACGGGCCTAAGTGTATTGCTATGAACTTATAAAGGTGGTTAAAAATACAACTCAACCCACTACTCTTTCTATGTGACCATAGCATTACCACTGATATCTGTACATCAGACTAAAAGCATATATTAAAAGTATATATATGAAAATTGGACAATTAATGATAATTATAATTTATTGTAAGTTTCTCTGTATATGGCATTTAAAATTCTTGTAAACACTATTGAAATTTTATATGTATAAATTTCATTTAACCCATTTTAAATATACGAGGGGGTATCAAAAAGTTTTTAAGATCACCAAGAAGAAATACAGTCAGGAACATAATTTTATTATATGACCCGTAAGTCATCTTTACACAGCTACTTTGCAAAGTAACACATTTCTCCCACTTAAAACTGACTGTCCACAGACCGACTTTGTAGAGGTCCTCTTTTAACCAAAAACACCTACATTGTATTTTGCTAAAATCAACATTTTCAGGTAAACCATGCTTTATTACGTCATTTTTACGTCATATTTCGACCAATTTCCATAAATGTGGTATCAATGGAAAGAGGAGACCCTACCCTATACTATAGTATCAAATATCTTAAATTTGAATGTGTCTTCATAGAATTACTGGGCTGTATCCCTTCAAATGCAGGTATTTAATCTTGCTACATATCTTTAATTTCTCTATGCAGTTTATCTGGTTAGCAGAGGTAGGTTGTTGACATCTATCGACACCTGTATAGAAAGTATAAATACCACTGATTTCATTTTTGCATCATAATGTACACAAGGACAAGTGTCCATCGTGACAAAAGTTAATCGATATAGCTACTTCCATTCTTAGTGATCGTTATAACTTTTTTATAACCCCATCGTATATATGTTAAGAATCACCTTTATAATGCAATTTGCTGGAACGCACCTAGATATCTTATAACTAGGATCTCAAGCATGCAAGTGTGTGGAAAAGCACATTAATGCTGCTTTTATACTTATTGTCGCTTTGCAGCTTTGTAGCTTTGTCGTCTGCTTTGTTTCACACTTTTGTAGCTTTGTCGCTCTGAAAGTTGAAAAATTAATTTATTTCAACTCAAAAAATCTTGCTGTGCGACAAAATTTTCCTGATATTGATTAACTCAGCGACATGTATGTTTGCCGCTATGACAACTGGAAGCGGCAATTTTTGTAAAAAATATACGTCATGCAGTTGCAAAGCTACAAAACTACACAAGCATCAAAGCAGCATTAGTCCACAAACAAAGACTGCCCGTAACTGGCAATTGCGAGATATTTATGTCCTTTTTTAAGTTAACTTGGCCCATTTGGCGCAAAGTCAAAATCCTTATCTGGAACACTGATCTCAACCTTAATACACTGTAATGTGAAAGGGAGGTGTATCTTGTATTGGATGTTCAAAACTAGGTTCTTGGAAAAAATGTAAATTTCCCTGACTCCCGTTGATGCTTGCATAAGATAGTGGGTAAACGGTTAAAACGACCTAAGATGGTCTCATTTCAAGATACATGACAGGGTATATTACCAGTACATGAAGCTCCAGTAGTCATGCAAAATGCCCTGCAGAATGTACACTTAATTTTAAACATTTAATTCAAGTTGTAGTTTCAATATCAAATAAATTAATATTTCAAGTAACCTGTAGGTTTTGATAAATTTGTTACTGTATAAGTGGTATATTTTTGCCCTACATTAATTTTTGAGCTTAATTCTCCTAGCGCGAAAATAAATGTTACAAAAAAGTTGTTTGTATATAATGCCGCACGTAAAAAAAAATCACAAGCGAGGAAATTAAAGCGTACGAAATGATCCAGTCAAGTTTAAGTTAGCTCAATAGGTAAGGCACTCACTTGCGGTGCGGACGGTCCAGAGTTCGAACCCCGCTGGTGCAAAAAGTTGAGTGTTCTTGAAATTCCTTGGACAAGGAACTAACTGCTAATTGTCTCGTGGAAATCCGTACAAAACTCGGGGAGCTTATCCGGGTAGCGATGGTGCGTATGTGGGCTGATCAAGGTTCAGCACCCCTAGAGGTTGCGCAGAACCTGAAATGATGCTTGATGTGGAATGGTGCTTACTTGGGCCACAGTGGTCAGCGAACACCTGTAAAGTGTGCAGAGGCTGAGTGGAATTAAAAATCTGGGAGGCATAGTCCATTCCAAGCACACTCAACTTTTGGCACCAGCGGGGTTCGAACTCTGGACCTTCCGCACCGCAAGCGAGCGCCTTACCGTGCGAGATAACTTGACTGCTAACCAGCTAAAATCACTTTTTTATCAAGTGAATTACTTCATTCTATAACCAAATTCCTTGTTACAACTGACCTCTTCAACACTTATCCATATGCATAAAGAGTTAGACCTGATTTAAGCCAAATTTCAGCCAAAATCATACCTTTCTTTTAAAACAACCCTTTTCCAAGGAAAAGCTAAATTGCAAGATTGTAATGCAAGTTACTAACCATGCTAACAGAGCAAAATTAATTATTTCAAGAAAAGTTACAGGATAGTATAAATTTGGATAGGAATACATTATGATTAGGGCATCTTACTTAATAGTTAGTCTTAAAGCTCCCGTGCACATTAATACAATTGCCCGCTTCATTTTAGCTGGATAAATAAATTTCATTTTATTTCCTTTGATATTTTTTGAAATCACTTCAGGCATTCTCAGCTAAAAAATAGCTTAATTTATACATTCTCCAAGAATTCACAAAAGTATTAAAAGCCAAAAGTAAAACCGTACGTATGTAGTCACACCGTACTGTACACACCACTCTCATTATAAACTTCAACGAACTCCCAAAGTTAAAAAAAAAAAATTCTCATAGCAAAATAAAAACACTGTATGCAGTACAACGTTTGGTTTTGTAGTAGAAGTAGTAAGTGGTGCAATGCACACTGGTACCTGCCTCTTAGATATTTCTGACAATGCATTGATAACCGCTCAATTTGACAGGTAAGTCGAAACAAAAGTGAAATGTGGTACAAAATGAAATGGCAACAACAAAACATCAATGTGTTGACAATAAATTTAAAAAAAAAGTAAAAAGGCAAACCACATTAGATTTCAAACTTTGTGAAGCTTTAAGACCAACTATTAAAATAGAATGGCCTAAGACTAGGCCTAACTATTATGTTCACACAGACCTCAAGTTTCAGTTAACACTTAGTCACCACAATGAGCTTAGTCCAGCAGAAACTGTTTTTTGTGCATGACTTGATGAAGTGGATGATGATGTTGATGATGAAGACGGTTGGCTAGAGTGTCGCCTCCTTCCAAACAAAGGCATCTTGGCATTGATACGCCACACTGCAGAGTCCACATCACCTCTAACTGGAGAGGAGTAATCTTCGCTCTCAGTTCTCTCTCTTGTCCTCACATGCAGCATTTTACCAGGTACAGTCATTACAGTTGTAAACTCAGTTCTTTGAAACCTTGCAGTTGATTTCATTAATGGGAAAGCTTCCTTAAGAATAGCAGACCGACTTCTCGCTCGCCGTGATGGTCTCCTTGGTCTCAACCCTTCTCTACCAGAGCTAGGCAACCGAGGCCTGTTAGGATATTTCAGTTTTGTTATTATACTAGCAGTTCTAAGCGATGCAGACATATCACTGGGGGCATCACCGCCTGGTCCAGGTCTATGACTGCCCTGGTTCCCAAGGCTTATTCTAGACAGTATAGAACCACCATTCACTAATTTTAACAGACTTATATCCTTAGGAGGTGATGGCTTTGTTATAACTCCTGGAAGTTCTCCAATTCGTATGGTTAGACTATCGCCAAGATATTCATGCAGTTTTGAATACACTTCAGAAATGGTATATTTGCCAGTGGTTTGTACGTCATCTATACTGTTATCAATCTGCATGATATGGCTGGCTGTACCGAAGGCTAACTCTGACTGGTGCCCTGGGCTTTGACTGGGTGAACTGTCTCCACTTGTCTGACCATTTCCATTTCCAGATGCTTGCTTAAGTTTAGATTTTATAAGACACACTGCAGCACTCTGTAGGAAAATAATAAATATCACTATGTAAGTCTGAAACAATATTCTAAACATATTCCCACGAAGTTCAATCTTTATCTGAAAATACTGATATGAATGGTTAACTTCTGACATGCTTAAGAGTTTTATCATACCACTAAGGGAGTTTATTTGGAAAAGAGGGGACCTAATACATTTCTATCATATCCATATCTCAAAAAGCTTTAAAATATTTATAATTTATTGCCTTGTTCATAATTCTAGGCCTACAAGACAAAAAACTTTAAAGAAACAAACTGATATTGAGAAGATAACAAAAGCCATCATAATACTCAGGAGGGCCAAAGTTGCATACTAGAGAAACAAATACAAAACAAAATCACTGTGAAAAAATACACAAACATCAAGCAAAATAAGATTCAATAGCAGAGTGATCTAAAATGTTTGACACTTGTTTAATTTTTTTATTTTCATGTTTAAGGAATTTCGTAGAATACGAATAGGTCCATCAATTCTTATCGCTTGATCAGCAAACCTTTTTATGGCATTTCGTACACTAGTGTTTTGTAAATATCGTTTCTATAATGTAATTGGCAAAGGTTCTTGATATTTATTATGTTTGGTGCTTGCACACAAATGGGCAGCATGTGTGGCCAAGTGGATAAAGCGACCGTCTCATAATACATAGGTTGCGGATTCATGCTAATGTGTTGTGACCTAGGGCAAGGCATTTTATCTCTTAAAAAAAGCATCTTATATATTCAATATTTTGGATGTTTGAATAATTCAATGTTGCAATATTGGTGCTGATTAAGCTGCCTCCTACAAATTGCATCATGTTTGTTTAAGTATGTTTAATAAAGTAAAAATTCAAGCAATTTCAAAATTAAAAAAAGCATCTTATATATTCAATATTTTGGGTTTTTTTTATAGTGGCCTGGGTGGAAATGGTGATTGACGTAATTGACAAGTATTACCTCAGATTAAAATGCCTAGATTAGTATATGGTAAAATAGGTGTATAGTACAAGATAGGGAATATCCAAGAACATAATGTTTAATTTAATAAGCCTTACAATATTTCAAAACATAGTTTTTTGATCTTACAATATTAGTTTGCTGTACTGGATACTATACTCTATAAACCTTGACGTATGCAGCAAGCAATCAAAGTCTGTTATGAGATTTATAGCATATTGCTTGTATTCAACAACATTGTGAACAGGTGGTTTTGTATTGTGTAATGATTGATTAGGATTGATTAAGACCAAATCACTGCATATTAATATTTCTTACACATAAATCATTCATGATATTAGTACTATTTTTGGCTTATTTTGTTGCTACCATACTACATGGGAAAACTTTGACTATAAATTCATTTGAATATTCAGCAAGATTGGGTACGTCGTTATGATTCAAATGTACAGCCTAATTTATTTCCCCTTATGGTCACATTGGTTTGTGTGCGTTAATCAGCTGCTTGCATCATACTTTAAGGTTATCGAGTTTAGACAAGCAGTCTTCTGATTTGGAGTACTGCATTTTACCAATCAATCTCACTTACCAATATTACTCCATGTACCCTGTGACCATCTTCTTTAATTTGAGCATTTGAGATTGAGCTGTCATCTAAAATTTGTTGTAGCATGGGCCAGTATTTGGCTATCTGCTTGACTAGAACCTGCTCAATTGCCTGTAAATAAGAGAGTTCGAGATTTATACAAACTGATACAATTATTGATTGTTTACCTTTTTAGCATTTTCTGTTCTATTTTGAGATACTATACTAGGGCAAAATGCTAAAAAATAATCTGATGAAATTGCTATTATTATGAAATTGAGATATTTCTACCTATCTCAAACTTCTTTCAAAAGAGCAGCTTTTATTTCAACTCCAAAATATTTAAAAGCTAACAATTTCTAGATGTAATTTAATTGGAATTCTTAGTCACTGAGTGCTATTTTACTTCCTAATAAGGAATTTTGGCCATCCATTATGAGACGATAGATGACAGTGCGTTCAGTGTGAAACGCAGTGGAGCCGTGCGTTCAAAATTCCGGCGCGAACAGCTTTACTGGGTTTGGAAAATGTCATGTTTGAATAAGGGTGTACGTTTTTCCAATGATAATGTTTATAGTTTTTGGCAATAATTTACATTGTTTTTGGTTTATAAATGACTCAAATTTGTGACTAAGAATGAGACTAAAAGATGGCGATTTATTGTTTTACCTGTCATCTATCGTCTCATAATGGATGGGTGTACAATAAATATTATCTTTTATTCTCTAAATGAACATCAAAGGTAAATTTTTAACATTGACACAAATATAATTCCTTGATCTACACATGTTTGATGCATTTGCATCACATACAAATTAATGTTGATTTACGATTAACTACAAATGTAATCCAGTCAAAATGCTCAATAATAAATTCATTCATCATATTGTTCTTGATACGGCCACTGTTGCATGTAGCCTAATTCATCAACAAGAGGGAAAACCAGAGGATAATTAGTCTCATACCTTGGGTCCAAGTTCAGTAAGTCCAACTACTGCACCATAGTGTGAGCACAAAGGTCGTGCAGGGTCATTCAAAACTTCCTGGAAAGTGGATGTGAGCTGATGACGGAATCGAGTTGAAGATTCTGCAGATGATCTGAAAACAAATTTTTGTGAAAGATATAATTTATGCTTGCCACAAAAAAAAATTAACAAACTTTATTTTTAAACCAAAAAGTGGGGTGAACACAAAACAAGCCTTCAAGGTATTCAAAAACTTGAATAAACACAAATAATGACATAGGAGAGTAAAAACTGGTAAAAACCCATGACATAATTGAAGGACCTAGTGCAATAAAGTGCTCACATTTATGAAATAAGAGTAATGTACACCATGCAAGTTTTATAACTCTTGTCATCCACAAAGAGGGCCAACATAACCTAACGTAATCAAATTTCTACCCCCGTAAACATACTAGCAGAAATTTACACACATCAGCCACACTTTGGTCCATGCTAAGAGTGAAGAGGAATGTCTAACTGAATTGAAAGCCTAATCAAGTGCTCCAATACTGTCTGAACTCAATAGCTCATTTGGTAATAATCCTGAGGTACTAGGTTCAATTCCTGGTCAAACACTTTGATTTCCAAGTCACAAGCCCATAAAGATATTCACTTGCACATGTGTCACCTCATAAACTAAGTTAAAATAAAATAACTCATCATGTAATAAAAGGAAATACAAAAACAGACTCCTGTTCTGCAGTCAAAGTACCTACCAGCTAGATTTGTTCTGTGATCATAATTTATCTGTTATGTATTGCCAAAATGAACCCCAAAATCTATGAAAAGTACAGGTATATTTCAGTCCCTTTGCTTGCATTTTGTCAATTTTCATCCAAATCAAATTTTTGCTGCCTTATTGACCCTCTGTGGTAAAGTGAAAAGTTTTGAGATGTCATCAAAACAAAACAAAGAAAGCATTTGTGGGCTGCTCTGTCAAAATTAGAGGAAAGTCGCAAATCTACTTTTTGAATAAATGGCATCTAAAGTAAGAATAGGGTGAAAAAGTCAAATTTCAGTTTTTGACATAAAACGCCTTCATGCATATATTTTTTACCTATAACTAGGTCAACTTTGCCGAGAAGAATAATTATTTGCGGTTAATATACTGCATGTTGCTATAATACACTGTAGTAATCAGTATCTTTGAAATTGATTTGCAGCTAACTTTTGTTGCAATATATTCAGTGGACTGCTTTGGATTTCGATCTCTAAATGAAGAATGGAGAAAGAAAGTGTGATATATTATATATCATTCAAAAGCTGAGATTATAGAGCTAATTAAAATATGTCATAAACTCAATTTTGAAATTTGCGACTTTCCTCTCATTTTGCCAGAGTACCCCTCATTTAGTTGACGACATAAGGCAGGATTTAACTACTGCAAACAAGGATGTTTTGTGAGCATAATTTTTGAGAAAGGATACAATCACAGCCTTTCACATATGTTAGGTTAGCACTTACAAGCTTGATTGCATAGACCTTCACATAAAATGAATACATTCACAGGGATTAAATTTGCAGAAAGATAAAGATTTTCAAAAATTAAACCCTCAAAAAATATCCACAAGTGTTTTTAGCACATACCTCATAACTTGACCAAGTATTCTGGCAGCAAAATCTCTCAAGACCCAGTGGTCATTTTGTGGATCAATAGACACTGTCAATGGTTCTAAGATACAGTACGTTAGACTGGAAACAATCTGCACCAACTGTGGAAGAATTTAGTTTAATAACAAAGTTTATTATGACGTTCCACTACAATCAGAAAGAATACATTAATGGCAATTCTTAGTCACTGAGTGCGATTTTACTTCCTAATAAGGAATTCTGGCCATCCATTATGAGACGATAGATGACAGTGCGTTCAGCGTGAAACACAGTGGAGCCGCGCGTTCAAAATCACGGCGCGATGCAAGTATACACACACATCCGACGCGAACAGCTTTACTTGGTTTGGAATATTTCATGTTTGAATAGGGGTGTAAATTTTTCCAATGATAATGTTTATAGTTTTTGGGAATAATTTACATCGCTTTTGGTTTATAAATGACCCAAATTTGTGACTAAGAATGAGAATAAAAGATTACGATTTATTGTTTTGCCTGTCATCTATGTCTCATAATGGATGGGCGTGCATTATTTTTTCGTAATGGGCACCCCCTGCGGGGGCACCCATTACTCAAAATAATGTACGCCCATCCATTATGAGACGAAAGATGACAGGCAAAACAATAAATCTTATCTTTTATTCTCTAAATAGCCATTAGAAGTTGATTGTAGAGCGCAATGTACTTATATATTTAGGTATTCAAACACACCACAGAGTAGTTCATCGCGAGTCAACGATGATGCATCCATACGTCCGCATATTTTTATCAGCCACCCGAGCGTGATCAAAATACGCCGACGTATAGGACGCAGAGTTGTTGATTTGGGATGAACAACTCTGTGGCGTGTTTGAATACCTTCCAACAACGAAAATCGTCCTGAAAACATATGAATTAAATTCTAAATGTTTTCAATTTAACAGATAGGCCTACTGATCTTCATGAAAATATCTAGCTTATCTGAAGCAAAGTGCTAATTTATGAATGTTTGCTGCTTTGACGTTATCAATTTTCCCCAAGCACTGGGCTATTGCACGTACTACAACAAGTGCTCTACGTGCGATGATCAATGCACCAAGTTTTGTGTACTGCGTAAACGCATTTCTGTTCACGCCGTGCCATGCGTGACGCGCTAATTTAAATATCAACTGTAGATTCATCACGAATCAACAACGATGCTCCTGTATAAAGAGATACAGTGAGTTGTTGAAACCAGGGTAAATCATGTGCCAAAGGATAGTACTATTATTTTAGAAGAAATAACCCATGTTTTGCAGTTACATCACAGTCACAGGCATGGCCCATGGCAAAAGTTGACTACGGAAAAAAATATTGTGTCCCTGAAATGTAAAATCTTCTGTAGGATATGCCTGACAGAAATAAAGTAGTCCAATGACTTGCAATCAATCAATGACAATAAAATGACACCTATCCTGTAGCAGATATACACTAGCGGTTTAAAGTATTTCCGCAGAAACACTTTATTCAGCCATATCTCACAAGGCGTTTCTAAGGAAACTATCTAGAGGCGTTGTCAAATCAAATTTGACCTAAAAATCACATTTTTCGACCTATTTGTGTTGTTGCCCCTACCTATATGTGAGAAGGTTGATCCCATTCGGTGCTCAATTTTACACTTAACTAGATTACCTATCAGATCTGACCAAAGCAACATAAGTTTCTAGATAGTTTCCTTAGAAATGCCTTGTGAGATATGGCTGAATAAAGTGTTTCTGCGGAAATACTTTAAACCGCTAGTGTAGATAGAGTATCAATCCCCTTTTAACTTCCTTGGTGCAGTCAAATATGGGCTAGCTAATGTACAAGCAGTGCTTTGTTTTTTCTGATGTCAAATGCGTCCAGTGAGGTTTGGAACAAAACAACCAAGATATCTCTACTCACGTATGGTCCAAGATACATGACCGGGTTGATGCTAAGTGCTTCAATGATGTCTATCAGCCTGGTGAGTTGGTCTAGACCATGACGTACCATCTTGACCCCACAAGACACAAAGTTGACTAG
>JXSR01S010507.1:13482-24961 GCA_000969725.1 Ophiothrix spiculata
TGGCTCATATTTGCAGTATGTAAGTACAAATACATTCCTGAAATAAAATTTGAAAAAAGTTGTTCGGTTACGATTTTATGGGCAAAACAAATTTGAAGAGGGCCCTCGAAAATGCTTATTTATGCTAATTAGCATGGGAAGGGGTGGGTCGATTTGATTTTTTTACAACCAACTGAAGGGTATGGTAAAGTTAGACAAATACAAAGAGGGGCGATGAAAAATTACTTGCGTTTTGCGCAAACGCGCAAAAACTAAATTTATGGTCCATATGGACCCCCCTTGACCACTTAAGTGTTAATGAGGTTTCAGACGTCTAAAATATCTGTATTTCGTCAATGTAAACCGTTTTGCTGTAAGTTTTTATTGAGCTTCTTTGTGGCTCTTCATATGAAGAGCCCGTTTCCAAAACCTCTTACGTCCATTTTTATGGAATTTGAGTTTGAACCTGAAACATATAGTTCTTGACCGTACCTTCCAAGCAATGATAACGATTTGTTGCAAAACCGCCTATAATCTGTTGAAAATTTCAATCAAAAATTGACTTTATTCCAAAACCTCCTACATCCAAAATAGTTTTATGACAACATATCTTATGTCCATGCCTGCTGTTGTTATTGGACTATAACTAATGAATCGTTTGAGGGAACCACAATTATCATTTCCCGCAACATTTGAATTAGACAAGTACTGCATGTAACTACATACTTGACAGCATGCATTGTGCTTTTATAATGTATCCAATACACTTGTCGATTAGTACTCCCTGATCTTGGCACACTGCATTTCGTCATCGTGGAGATAACAGTAATATACCCTGGTCGCAAAAACTTGCGGGGAAACAATATGTTTAAGGCGTCATACCGGTAGAGATTCATAAGCCAAATGTACGAAGGAAAACTTACACATTATGCTGAAACCGTTAAATTACATTGTTTTATAATCAAGTAAGGAAAGGAAAGCGTATGTAATGGGGTGGGATGGGGGGTGGGGGGTAACAGAGGAGGAGGGGAGGGATATGACATAGAACCCGTTGCCAAGTTATTTACAACCTATCATAAGCCTGTGAACATGCCGCAGTTTGCGTGAACCACTCAGTTGCTATTGCGTTTTTGTGCACTTTCAGGACGGTTTTAGCTGAGCATACCTTTGAACAGGGGCGTAGCGAGGGTGTCTGGTGCCCGGGGCAGGAAGTGAAACTGGCGCCCCCGGGGGCAACTTGAAAAGATACGCCCCCAAAAAAAAATTTTTTAAAAAAATCCTCTTCTATGGCTAAAATGGTAAATTACTGCTTAAATTTCCCTAATTTTTTTTCCATCGCGCAAAGCGCTCAAAATAATAGCGTTTTTGCAGTAATATTTGCTTATTAAAGCTGAATAGTACCGCGCAAACAATTTAGGCAAACAATTTGCTAATTTCAGCAGTATTTCCCCTGTTGGTCCAATTATTTTTCATGTAGTGGCGATTTGGCGCCCCCCTAGAGGTGGCGCCCGGGGCAACTTGCCCCCCCCCCTGCCCTCCCCTAGCTACGCCCCTGCCTTTGAATGGTGGGGATTGGGTGGGTGGGCAGTGGAAAGGGTGGGTTTTAAGCTTTAAAGGTGTTACTTCATAGATGTGAATGTTTTAGTTAATAAATCACATCATTTAACACTGAAAATATGATCTTAATTTCTGAAATTGATTTATTTTGTTTGTTGTCCATTGATTAATTATGGAGTTTGGTGACAAAACCTCTTACATCCATTTTGTTGAAACATTGTAATTAGTTTTAAAAATAATTGTGATAGTCTATTTCTGTAAACATAATATTGTAAACAAGTACATCATTATACTTAATTTGCATGCAAACTTGATTCAAAATAACAACGTACAAATGTCATTATAAACTTTCCTTGTTTTCTCAGTTTAACAAATATGGATGTAAGAGGTTTTGGAAACAAGCTCTTCATATATAGTTCATATTTACGCTGTGCATCCTCGGGAAAAGGAGCTTTATAAACATGATAAATGCCGATATTGTATAGTATTGTACAAATTTAAGTAAAAGAAGGCGTTACCGTAGTCACATGAGTAAAGAGCAAATTTGCAAAATGACGATGTCTACGTTATGGAGTGAGCTTGATTGTCATATAAAGAATGCCAACATGTCAGGCGGCTTCTTGTGATACAAAGCGGCCATATTTTGGGTCCAGGAAGGGCAAATTCAATGCAATTTATTGGTACATTTCTTAACGATCTATCTTAAAATTTCGGTTCATGTTTCTGTTAATTTTCATCCCGATTTCCCGCCAAATATTTTGTCAGACTTGTTAGTCTGTCCCACTCGTATTTAAATTAGTCTGGCTACGCCACTGATCATACATGTAAATGCGATCATATAACCTATGGTTCAACACAGCCTAACACCTCAAACCGTACAGAGCATAACTGAGGGTTAATATAGCACTGTTTTGGTTCCAAGCGAACCACCCTGGCATTAACAGTATATGGGAAATCAATTTGAACAGGGTTTGTGGGGTTTCGGGCTAAATTAGTGGGAAACAGTTGAAAGCCGTCGCTATTGTTAATGTAAAACAATGTATCCTGGCTAAGTCCGGTCCTGATTTGCACTTTTGTTGCATACGCATATGAATTTGCACTGGCCCTTAACCCTTGTATCAAGATGCCATGAACAGTGCTGAGAACCAACAGAGTCACCTGTATCCACGGGTCATTGTCATAATTCTGATCATTTATCCAGGACTTGGGATCATTTAGTCGCCCGTTGAATGCGTTGTACTGCACACTGAAAGTTGTCGAACACTCGAAATTGTCATTGGGAACTGATTTATTCTCTAGTCCGAGTTTAGTAATCATGCAAGCTTTGAACTCCGTGTCTTCGTTTAAACTGCTAACTGTTTGCAAGATCTTTTTATTTGATGCAGTTGAAATTTGTTTCCCAATAGTGTTGTTTTCTGGTGATATCGATGTAATGGTGTCAACATCAGCAGAAGTAGGGTTTGTACAACCAAACAGAGTCAATAAATCAGTAAGCTGATTCACTTTCAGCAACGACGTTTGATCACGTGCACTGCCTAGGTTCCAGCATTTACCGCTTATCCCAAATGCAACAATGTTGAAACTACATGAGTGCATTACTGCTGGTTTCTGAAATATTGCAGAGCAGAGACACTTGTCATTAGCATGCGACAATAACGTTAAATGGTTTTGTCCGTTTTCATCATCCCATTGCTGATCCAAAAAGCATATATGTCCGTAGATTAACTTGAAATAACATAGAAAGACGTATAAAATTAATGTATGCAAGTAAATCATTGCTGTTGACGCTAAGACGATTGTATAAAGAGTTGCCCAAAAGCTTACAAACAATACATTTTGTAGATACGTTTTCTATTATTACTGGAGCTGTTGATGATTGTATATCTTCTTGTCTTGACAGCTGGAAACGGTATGTCTTGTGAAAAAAACCCACTTACAATTCTTGATCGAAACTACTTTTCATTACTCAAACCCGAGGAAAACGGTTCGTTTTCTTCATAATATTTAAGATTATTATCCTTAATTTATTGTAAATCAATTCGCGGTAATATTTCAATGCTAAGGGGTTAAGGTTTTTAACACAGAGCACGTTTCTTGTAAGTTTTATTCATGGAATTCTTTGCACTTAATCATTTGTCTTTCATAAAGTAATTTGTCTTTAAAATCCAAAGAGAAAATATTTCTTTACAAACTATTACAAGCATATTTGTGATGCAGATCGTGTTAGTTTCTTTATTAGAATACAATGGGTTTGTTTAATAAGAATATGACGTGGCGTGTATTGTTCGCACTGCATTATTTCCGTGACGCAAATGAACTCAAATGATAAAAAAATGATAAAAAATAAATACAATGCAGACAAGATAACGATTTGCACTGAATTTGTCAAATTGTAAGTAGAACAATCTAATGGTAGCAAATTAGTTGTTAGGAAGAAAAACGTAACTACTGAAAATAGTAAGTGTGGATTCTTAATATAAAATAGTATCTATTAATAACAAATTCTCAAAAGTAAAAAAAAAATTATAATACAATTCAACTCTTGCGAAATAAGCCTAAATTATCACACCATGACAAATGTCTCCTGTTATAAACTCCCCGTCATAAGTTCTTACCCATGATTTCGACACGTCTTCAAATGAATGAAATAACGTTTTTCTGATAATTGTTGGCACACACACCAAGTCTCATCTATTTGTAGTCAGAATGTATCAAATTCTTTTGTCCTGTTTGCAAAGTCAAGTTCTGCCAATCAACCCTTGTGACATTTTGATATTATGTAAATTTTGTAATTCTATTGTTCTTTGTCTTGTCATGTGACAAGTCATTACTGGGGTATTGTGTATATTTTTGTTCTACCTCATATTGCTATGTGCTTCTGATGAGTGAGGCCCTTGGCCTTACGAAACAAATCTGTAAAGCTATGTAGTTATATCGAAGAAA
Organism: Ophiothrix spiculata; assembly: GCA_000969725.1. NCBI lineage: Eukaryota > Metazoa > Echinodermata > Ophiuroidea > Amphilepidida > Ophiotrichidae > Ophiothrix > Ophiothrix spiculata. The sequence continues at coordinate 17,962 of JXSR01S010507.1, forward strand.
TCCAATTTTGTATTTTAAATATATATATATTAGCCAAGGGCAGCCTATTACCGTATAATACTGAAAATGTCAAGTTCATTAGTTCACTAGATGCTGAGATAGCTTTCCCATGAAAGCTTGTTTTTACTTGGCCAAAAGTAAGATATTGCGGACAAGGCCAAATATTAAGACAATCAGTGGTGCGTTTATAGAATGTGACAACTGAATGATCCAAGTCCTTTAAACACACACTATTGATTTCAGGGGCGTTGGAAGAAAAATGAAAGTGGTGGTGCGGTCACTGCGAAAATTGGTGCGGCCTGTGGGCCCGGGTTATGAAAATAAGGAAACAACTAGGCCCTATGAGACAATACGGTTACCAAAAAACTAATCTGTACAGTATTAAGGAAGTTGCGGTTATTTATGCTAGGACTATAATAAAATGTATCAAACTAAATTATAATTATTTTTCTTCAGGCTGAAAAGTTGTGCGGCCAAAGCCCAAACGGTCTACACGGTTCTGATGCCCCTAATTGGTTTCATATAATGAATGTATGAATGGTGTTGTGAGCAATGCTAAACCATTGGTTAAAATTGGTCCATAAATAAGAAATATTAATTATAACTGATTTGTTGTTTTATTTCCAGACAAAACGTTTTAAAAGTTATCTAGAACCATAGTTTACATACATTTATGATGAGATTTTGGTGCTTGACCTTGAATTTTCTGTTAAATAAGCAAAAATGTCAAAACGGTTTCCAAGTCGAAACACAATTAAACATTAAATACGTTGTAAATTCAAAGTATGAAGTATTTTAAAAACCTGTCTAAAAATCTGTCTAACAGATTTTTGAAACATGATTTTATTTATCCTTTAAAGTCTTTATAAGTCAAGTAGAGATTGCTATTTATTCCATAGAATCTGCCAAACGAAATTGCATAAGAGAAAAAATGAAACTGAAAATAAATAAATAAAAATAAAGTTTAAAAAACCCGATTTTTAAAATAAGTGCTCAGGAAAATGTGAATCCTAACTTTTTTTTTAATTATATAAAGATAAATAAATCCCACTGCAATTGTGGGGATTTATGGCTTATGGCACGGGTTAGTCATGCATATCGAATCGAGGGATCTACCGCTGAGCTACTTAGGCAACGTTGAGATCATGAACTGAAATTGGAAACATAAACACTAGAATGCGTATTTTTCTTTTGTTTACTATATATAAAAATTGCATTTTTTTCCTCAATGGATTGCTCAATTTACAAGTATATTTTGCGAATAATAATATGAGACAAAATTTAGATAATGTAGATATTGAAAACAGGCAATTAAGACCTTAAACGAAGAGATCTCAGAGTCGTAATTCACGTCCGTTTTTTCAGGCAAAACAACGCGAGTTTATTACATTATCATTTAAAATCGATACCACATACTTTTACAATATTATTTGTGATTAGAAGTATCAATCCTACAATGAGTCAACATTTGAAAACAATCGAATTCTTCGAACATCATCAAATTATGAAGCTTCGGCGAAAAGGGCGTCAAGTTTTTCGAAGTAGTCTGTTGACACAATTTTGACCTTGATAATGGACGTGAAATCACTAGTAAAGGTTTACTTTTAAACCAGAGACTCTATTCTACATGTACACTAAAATTTGTGATATTCTAAATTTGTAAGTAGGCAAAATGTTGCAGTAAACATGACGTTCCGCCGTCTCGCTTGCGGGAAAAATAGCCTTAAAATAAAAGCAAACAAACGAAAACATGATTTAAAGTAACATATGATAATTTCCCCTATTTTCAGTATTTGTAGCATGAAATATAACCACGAGAGTATGTAAGTAAGATGAATATGCTACATTATAAAACGATTAAACGTTTCAATCTACCCCGTGATGATCTTCTCACAATCTTCACGGGTTTTATTAGACCTCTAGCGGAATATGCTGCTCCAATTTGGCACTCAGGTCTCACAGTCAACGATCGTATGCCTTGGAAAGAATCCAGAAGAGAGAGTGCACGATCATCATGGGGAAGCAGTATGTTTGTTATGACTATGCTCTTGAACAATGTGGGCTGGTATCACTGAATGATAGAAGGGATCAATTGTGTTAGAATTTTATTAAATCTCTTATGAGTTCTAAGCAGTTTAGAGCTTGGGTGCCACCGAAAATCTGTGCACCATCGAAATCTCAGAAACTCTAACAGCCTTACCATTCCCAGGGTCAAAACAAGCAGATATAAGAACAGCCCTCTTATATACATGGCTGACCTGTGGAATAAGACTCATCACTAATTGTTTTGTGCAATATTCTGGTGCATTATCAATTTTTTATTGCAGGTACATAATTTGAAACTTAAGTTTGCTCATGCTGTACCGTTTTGAAATGGTGTTTGAGCGGTGTTTTGATGTAATATGTTATGTTCGGGTTTTTTCTTGATCTTTAAATGTATCTGTATATATATATCTTCTATGTAAAAGTTGATGCAATTCAGATTTTATTCTGCTATGTCAATGAAAGCCAATAAACCTTTTATGTTATCCATAAATCATAACAAGTGACTTCAAATTGTTTAAAATCTTGTTTCACTTTTAATATAAAGGTTGAAACACGTGTGAAGTGTATCATGTTTTGATATATAGAAACAAGAAAAATATTTATTACAACTAAACAAAAGAAATACAAATCTATATTGTATATAAATGGAGGTAATTAATCCTTCTTATAATAAAAACTTGTGATCTTGCGACACGAAAAACTACTTAAGCCAAGATAAGCATACTAAAGAAACATTTCTGATGATTAACCGTCATATCTTGCACAAAAATACAAGCTTTGAAGGAATTCTAGTGTTCGCAAATAAACATTATGGCGATATTTTAAAATAAAAAAACAGTAAGCTGCACATTGTTTATTAGTAACCATAAATTAGCCCTAATTTTAGCTAAACCTAGAAAAAAAATTGCAAAGAGGCTGATTTCAAATGATTATGATAGGTATAGATGTAAATATTTACAGAAAAAAAAGTAGGGAAGGGTAGGGGCTGGGGAACCTTATTTTTCGGGGGGTCATTAAAAATAGGGGTAATTTGCCCTACGTTTTGCATAAAGCATGTGGTATTTGACATTGAATTAAGAGAAATGTAATTTCAAACACACATCTGTTTATTTTGTTACTCTATCATCTTGCAAAACATTATACCTAATTAGAGACATTATGGTCTAAAAATCGTGATTTTTCTTCAAAAATGGTCAAAATTCAATATTTTGCTATTATTATCTCTAAATTAGATTTTTTTTTAGAATAGAAAATGGCAAAGAAGCTGATTTCAACTGATTGTGGAAGTTATAGGTGTAAATATTTACAGAAAAAAAGTAAGGAAGGATGGGGGCTGGTGAACCTTATTTTTAGAGGGTCTTTAAAAATAGGGGTCATTTGCCCTAAGATATGCATAAAGCATGTCGTATTTGACATCAAATTATGGGAAATGTAATTTAAAACACTGGCGATCTGATTATTGTGTTACTCTGTCGCCTTGCAAAACATTATTCCTAATTAGAGACAATATGACCTAAAAATCATGATTTTAAAATTTTCGTTAAAAATAGGTCAAAGTTTTAAAGTTTGCTATCATTTTCCCTATATTCGTGTTTATTTAGAAAAGAAAATGGCAAAGAAGCTGGTTTCAACTGATTGTTGAATTAATAGGTGTCAATAATACCCAACAAAAGTATGGGTGAATTGGGGTTGGGGAACCGTATTTTTAGGGGGGTCATTAGATTCAAAGGTTATTTACTCTAAATTATGCTTGAAGTGTGTCATGTTTGATATCAAATTAATAGACACCACTGATAGAAATATAATGAAAACAATGACAGTGATGTTCAATTTGTTATTCTACCACCTTACAAAAAAATGTGCCTTATTGAAGACCTGAAAATTGTGAATTTTCGTGAAAAATAGGTGAACACTGAAAATGTTGTAATTAGAGTTCGAAATATCATTTTTTCACCTAGTTTGTTTGCTTATAAAAAAGGTAAATGTTATTTTGGGAACTTTGGGAGGCCTACTTTATTTCTACTTTCCTACCATTCTGTCATCAGAATGACCACTAAGAATCTAAGAAATAAATTACTTAAATGGCTGAAGTGAAGTAAGTTTTTTGTGTTTTTATCAAGGGGATGCAGCCCTAGTGGAAAGGCTTTATAAGACATATTCAAACTATATATGACGAATAATAGAAAGCCGTAAAATTCAAACTCAATATTAGGACCCATTTGAATGATCGCAAAAATATTGTTAGTAATGGGTTAAAGTCGACATTTTGAATTATACACAATGATCCTGCATGCTATTAATTTTGAAGTATACCAATGACGTTCTTTTTAAGCAAACAAGTCAGTAAAGAATTGATATTTAGAACTATTATTACCACATTTTGAATTTTGACCTATTTTGCACATGAAATCACAAATTCCAGGGCATTGCGTCTTCAATCAGGTATAGCATTTTTGCTAGCTGATATGGTAACAATTAATTGAACATCATTGTTTTTATTATATTTTCGTTTAATTCGATATCAAACATGACGCACTTCAAGCATAATTTCGCGTTAATAGCCTATATATTTAATGAACCCGGCCCCTTAAATATCAGGTTTCCCAACTCCTATCCACCCTTACTTCTTTTAGGTAAATATTGACATCTATATATACCATAATTAGTAAAATCAGCTCATTTACCATTTTCTTCCTAGATAAACCATAGTTTAGGGATAATAATAGCAACATTTTGAATTTTGACCTATTTTTAACGAAACATCTAACATTTTAGGTCATAACGTTTTTAATCAGTTTTAACATCTTGAACGGTGATAGTGTAATAAAATAAACAACACAACCAGTGTTCTAAATTACATTTCCCTTATTTGATATCAAACACGACATATTTTACGCGTAGCTTATTGCCAGTAACCCGTTATTTTTAATGACCCCTTAAAGTCGGGTTCCCAAGCCAAATCCCTTCCTTACTTTTTTGGGGTAAATATTGACACCTGTAACTTCCACAATTAGATGAAATCAGCTTCTTTGCTATTTTCTTTTCTAAATAAACCCTAATTTAGAGATAATAATAGCAAAATTTTGAATTTTGACCTATTTTAACGAAAAATCTCTTTTTGGGGTCATAATATCTTTAATTAGGTATGTTTTTTTACAAGGTAAAATAGTAACAAAATAAACAAATCACCTAGTGTTTTAAATTACATTTCCCTTAATTTGATGTCAAATGCGACATACTTTAGGCATAACTGTGGGCAAATGACCCCCTAGTTTTAATGACCCCACGAAAAATAAGGTTCCCCAGCCCTTACCCTTCCTCACTTTTTCTGTAAATATTTACACCTATACCTACTATAATCAGTTGAAATCAGCCTCTTTGCAATTTTTTCTAGGGAAAAACCCTAAAATATGGATACTATATCTTTAGAAATAGAAATAATCCCGTTGGAAACAAAACGTAGGAAGATCGTACAGATCGAAGGTATTACAGTTCTATGAATAATAATTACAAATCAAAAATAAACCATAAGAACTCAAAAGGTAGTTGTTACAGATGTTTAAAGAAAATAAAAAAAGCTACTTCACATCATTGATTTCTTCCATATATATTATACAAGTCATTGAAATCCCCAGTGTCATATAATACTGATAGAAATCGACTAAATGACACGTATAAATTGTTTGAATAATACCCGATAGTACTTATTGGATATCCAAAATTGTGGCAAAAATAGATGCTTAAACAAAGTAAGTATGTTACAAATAATAACAACTGATAAAAACCTGTTAATTTTATTGCGTCATTTTAGAAGTGAGGAACAATTTCTTTACATTTTGTTATGTTGTTAACCCTTTCATGCACAGTTTAAGTTTCCAATACCCCTAAAAATTTATATTGTGTTATTTTACATCTAAAAGGATCCCAATAACAAATCCAGTGTCATTTTTTTTTGGGGGGGGGGCAAGGCGTCATAAATTAGTTATGCATATGTCCTCACATAAGGACACTGCGCAACAAGAACATCAATTTTTAAACAACTATTTGCATGTTACATCTTCATGGAAAATCATTAGAGTAAAGGCGTCATCTTTCTTGTTGTTTTACATCAAGAAGGATGTAGAAAACATATCTACTGCTACAAAAAAATTCGGTAAACATGATAAATGTTATACATTTTAAGGCGCAGTGTCCTCTTTTGAGGACAGGAGGGCACTACTTGTTTATACCACATTTATGACGGTGCGTGAAAGGGGTTAAAATATTGTAGGCATATGTTGTCTTATCTTTCTTCATTGAAATCCAAAAGGGGTTTATTATGACATTACACTTAGGATTTGGCTAACCTTTTTTAAAAACATCACACAAACTTCATACTTTGCCCATATAAGAAGTAGATGACACAAATATTTGCTCAAAAATCCATGCATATTAATGAGGTAATTCGCATACTTTATTAGCCGTCAAGGTCAAATTAAAAAAATGTGGAGCCTGAACCTAACATCCTATAAAGCTCATTAAGGTGTAAAATTAAAGCTCTTCAAAGGTTCTATGGTTTTACTCTCATTGCAGAGACTTAGGGGGGTTGAGGTATCCTCTACATGTAGAACTTTTGTAAAGTGAAACAAGGTTTTAAACGATACGCAGTCACATTCACGATTTATGGATAGAGTAACATATTCATCTTTAAAAAATAACAACTACTTTATCTCAAATATGTTAAAAGAAAAAAAAATCACACAAAATGGGTCGTTGACAGGTAATAATATTGTGCTATAAGATTGTGTAAAAAAGACAATTTGTCTTTTTATACCATTCTTAGTAATCCATTAACTTCCTTGGCGATGCAGATGATTCATTTACATGTATGAACAGCTTGCTCTTCAACTTCCATTGAAAAAAGTAAAACATTCATTGGACAGTGTAAACAAAATTCAGAATGCAGGGCTCCATT
>JXSR01S010509.1:18704-33596 GCA_000969725.1 Ophiothrix spiculata
TGATATGTGCAGAGCATTATTTTAATAATTCCTACTCCCAATGTTCATGGCACAGCCTGATGGCATACCTCCCTCTGATGCTGGTTTGCTAGTTTTTCAGATAAACTTAGTTTATCTGATAAACTTAGTTTTTCAACATATATTGAGTATTTCGGCGTCAACAAACAGAAAATCCTAGTTGTTCTGAATTGAAGCTGATTGACAAGCGCTTATAAAGCTATGCGACCATGTCCCGTATGACTAATAATCTAAGCACAAAGCCCCGACCTTAGGCGAGGGGTAGGGTGCGCAAAAGAGAAACTAGGGCACAGATATATACACTCTGCTCAATAGGGGAAAAGAATGACCATGATACTAGTTATTTGATGTGCCTTTATCCCGGGTTTGTAGTCTTGTTAATTTATCTACAGTCCAGATCTTTAGTCATGTGAGGCATTTTTTTAGGTTTGAAGATCCTAAACAGAAACAGATATGTGTACATTTGTGGTCACCTTGTTAGTCTTGAAATGTGTGACCTCCCAGGGTGAGTTTGTTCTGCAAGTAAGGTCTAATTCACAACTTAATATGTAATCTTATATATTTATTCAACTTTGAATTAGATTATCTCATTCCTTGATAGTTATAACTCGGGGCTTGGGACTCAATTTATTGATATTTATAGTAGACCACAAAATTCTAAATACCGAAAAGAAAAGCGTGGTTGCTCATTGTCACTTCATGATCTTTTTCCAGTTGTGTAAAAACACAAATACTATTAGATATCAGCTATGTTTTGTGACCGATCATAAGACCAAAACTTCACAGCCGGACTTAGTTGAAATATATTACGCGAGCTGCAATTTAATAGGTAGTTTATCCCAGAAAAACTTAATTTATCCCAGAAAAACTTAGTTTATCTCAGAAAAACTAGGTTTATCAAGTGATAAACTTAGTTTTTCACCTGCAAAACTAGGTTTATCTGTGATAAACTTAGTTTTTCTATATTTTGAACATTTGGCTTGCCATACACGTGTCTTACTTCAGATTTGCGTAATGCGTATGTGCGTTAAGATTGATACTCTTAACGCTTTTTTCAAAGAACATGTCATCAAAAACCTGTGTGCAGTCGGGTGTGACGTCATTTTCAAGAACGATAAATTGAAGATGCTAGTAATAAAAGTTCCGATGTTACATTAAATCAATTCTGAGAAAAAGAGGTTTAATGTTTTGAAATCTTATAAAAGTTATATTTCATTACACATTGTGTTGAATCTTTCAGGATATGACTATATTGGGAAAATATGGAAATCAGTGAACAATTTAAGCTCTTATCTTTTGTTGATTTCCTCTAATAGAAAATCAATAAGTTGCACAAAGTAACTTCTAGCACTGAGAATTAGGTTCAATACTCAAAAAATTTCATAATATCCAAAATAGCGATGTTTATTCCATAAATGTATATATTTTGGAATGTGCAGCTCATGACAAGTAATTTGACATGTCATTCACGCAAATCGAACGTTGTTTAAAATTTGACCTCATTTCACGCTTGAGTGAATTTTGGTCTATATCTGCTTAACCAAACCTTCAAGATATATAAAAGTATATATATTTGCAATCTACTCTATGAAACGATATTTTGATATGTTACTAGAGTATTTTTTAAATTTGACCTAAAATTTACTCAAGCGTAACGACCACTTCCGATTGGGTAAATCGTATAATTTTCTACTCAAAAGATGCATATACCATCAATGCACCTGAATATGCAAAAATCGCATGTTACCAAAATGTAACATAGGAACTTCTAAGACTGGGGTCTTCAATTGTTCTTACAATCTGTTGACATGTTCCTAACATATTTTAACATTGGTTTGCTAAGAATGACGATACATAGGATGTTATCGATGTTTCTGTCAGTTGTCGCAAGTTTTTCGATTCAATACATACCAATGAAATTCAAACCAAGAGATATGCACCAATTTTTGTCATCAAAGAAATGTTACAAATGTTATGTCATTTTGGCGATTGGTATGTAAATATATTTAAAACTTCAATTAATGTTATTCAATCAATTCAATATTCAACGTAATTTCACATCGATGAAAAGAATTTCAATTTTTGCAAGTGAACGTCCATTTTAGTGTAGTTAAATGAACTATTAATTTCATCACGTTTTATCCCACGACGCAAATTTTTAATTTTGCATGTCCGAATTTCATATTTCGGAGTTAAACGCATAATTCCGTATCCACTTGTCAAATACAACTATTGTTTTTTAATGTACATCACCTCCAGCTCTACCATTGAATTATTTTATACAGTGTCCCGAAACTTGTTAAAATATTTGATGATAAAAAGTAAAATAGAGTACAATGTTTTGCCAAACTTTTGGAAGTGTTAGTTGTTAAAATTGAGGGGGTTGTCACTTGGAAAATATTTGAATTGGACCAGTGGATATGGTATATGTTTCGAATCCATTAATGCGAATATCGATATGTTTTCTAACAGATTTTATCAACAAATAAACATATTTACAATGTTATAAAGTACCTAATTTTGATTCTTAGCGGTCACAAATATACATATCTGCTGATAAAGATCGAAATATTTTTATCAACAACCTCATTTTTATTTGTTTGAATCCCCTTGTGACTATAGGGGTTCAAATTAAAATCTTATAAAACAGGTCACATAATGAAAAATCTCTCGATTTTTACAAGATCAAGAAAACAATTTTGCTAATTATAAGCTAAGCTATAAGCATATAACCGATTTGACTGTAGTAGAAAGAGATTATTACAAAGATTATCAAATTTACAAATTATGCAAAGAAGCTGCATAGGTGTGTGTGCTTGAATATGTGTGGTATCAAGACATGTCGGAGTGCCTTTTTCGGACTAGCAAACGTTTTGGGTTTTTTCATTTCCAGACTGGTGAACCTCGGGATTAACAAACCCTTTTTAACTTCGAACAAGCGGACTTTATTTCATTTTCGGACTAGCAAACCATTTTTTTTCATTTTAGGACTAGCAAACCTTCGGACTAACGAATCTTCGGACTGGCAAACCTTCAGACTGTAATCAGCGGGCACTAACAGTTTGAAACCATAAATATTTTAGTTTTTGACCATTGTACTTCTATATATCAGATCATTTTATCTGTGAAGTATACATAATGATTTTAATGCATTTAAAATGACATTAATGTCATTTATTCACTTACGTTAAACTTTTCTATAGCATTCTTTAGATGAAAGGCTCTTTTGGGAGAGACGGACGAATTCAAACATAAATATCTTAACACATTTTTTGGGAAAATGCAGCTTTTAGGTTTCAATAGATTATCCATTAAAACAGCTTTAGGTCTCTCCAGTGTCCATTATCATGTTTAATACTTAATTACATTGATAACTAGAAACTCTTTGGTTTATTGTTAACTTTGCCTGTTTCACTGTCGGTTATGTATGATACATACACTGGGTATAATAATGGGGAAAGTGCAGACAGGTGTAATGCTATTGGTTTGCTATAAATTAATAATATGAGTGGTGCTCTGGCAAAATGAGCGGAAAGTCGCGATTTTCAAAATTGAGTTTATGACATATTTTAATTCTCTATAATCTCAGCTTTCGAATGATATATACTATGTCATACTTTCTTTCACAATTTTCATTTAGAGATCGAAATACAAGACAGTCCACTCAAAATCTGGCAGTAATTGTCGCAAATCGATTTTAAAGTTACTGATTACTATAGTGTATAATAGCAAAACGCGATTACCCGTGAATAATTGCACTTCCCGGCATAATTGACCTTCAAAACGTGAGGTATAGGATAATACTTATGCATTAATGCGTTTTATATCAAAAAACGAAATTTGATCTTTTTACCATATTTTTACTTTAGCAGCCATATATCAAAACCTTCAATCGCGACTTTCCGCTCATTTTGTCAGAGCGCAACTCATATGTCCATTCTTTTGCATAAGTTGTAAAAAGAGATTTTTTGTTTCAAATTTGACTTAAATATGATTTCAAACTTTAATAGTGATCAGACAGCGATGAAGAGAGGAGAAAATAAAATAATTAATTGACCGCCGTAGATTACAGTCTGTTCACATTCACTAAATTCATGTTAGCTGATGTAAAACAATCAACGAATTCCTTTGAATGTAGGTGATATTCATCATCCCCTTTAATGCCCTTTAAATTGCAAACTAAATTGCTACATGATTTCAATGAATAATGCAAATTCCTGTGCGGTATGCAACAATTAATTGGATTGCATATCAATTTCTTATCACGTCCCATTATATAACACATAAAAAATCATTCTTGAACTTTAAAGATGAAGCAATTTTAATAGTGTTTATTTATAATCCGTTGTCTATCGAACTGAATAGGTTGACACTCATGGTGCAAGAATCACAGCTGTTAAGGCCGAACCATAGTCGGCCTCCAAACAAAATTTTTCCTACCAAACATTTGGTCATGACGTCACCAAATATTTGCCATCGAATTTAAAGTATGAACGGGTAACAAACATTTGGTCAAATGTATATGGCAATTCAATAACATGTGCAATCTAGCGCGAACTTTTTTTTGGTCTCAACTCGGTGTTGAAGTTATTTCGATTGGAGTCACTCGTCATTTTGACGTCACGACCAAATGTTTGGTAAGAAAAATGTAGTTTGGAGGCCGATTATGGTTCGGCTCTTAGGGTTGAAATTAGAATGGTAGCATACTAATATTACCCATTATAGTATGGTAAAGTTCCAATTAGGCCAAAAAAAAAAAGAACTCTGTCTCAGCTTACTTAAGGTCAAAACCCTAAGTGCTATGCGTTTTTTCTTTCTTTTTTTAGTAAAAAAGGGCTATGCGGATGCGGAAATACCCCTTATATTTTTTTTTATTGCATTGGCAATTTGAAAGCATCCAAATTGCCAGTTTAAAAACCGTATATTTACAGATTTTTGCAAGTAAGTTACCGTATTATTGCATGATCTTTCTCAAAATAATATATTAATTTTGACAGACCACATGACTTTTATCGGGTGTTACGACATATATTCTAATCTCAACCTTAATAATTCAATAAGAGTCAATAATTCATACAATACCCTGTTACCTCGATCATAAGAACATGTTACCTTGATCATAAGAACACATTTAAATCCCGACATGGCAAACAATTACTGTTTTGGAAACACAGAACATGAAAGTACTTGTTGATATGGTAAATATAATATCACAAGTTAACAAGAGGACCATTGTACTTTACACCACATAAGTATTTGAAGGGGAGCTGAGAGGGTTCTTATGATCAAGATTATAGGGTATGAGTACAAGGAATACCGTTTATTTTACGGTTGATTTAGAGTGAAAATTAGATGGCGATTAGTAAGACAGGCACTACTTTTGTCAGGTTTCTCATAAATATTTATTAAACATCAAGAATGAATTAAATTGGGCTGTTTCAGCTTATAAATCCGTATGTGAAAAACCGGGAAAAAACAACTACTAATGTTAACTCACAGGAAAAGAGTCCCGGCATTTCAAACGACACGAACAATCCACTAATATATTTGTCGAACGAAAACTGCACAGCAGTTATATATATATATCATAGGTCTGATTTTTAGTGTGTGTTAATCATTGAAATATTTAAGGTAAAGTAAAATAAATATAACATGTTTTTGGTGTCTTTTTGACAAAATGTTCTCATTCAATGCCAATACTTCATTCCTTTATTTGTCTACCAATAGAGACTATACTGCACCTTAATGGGTTTCTGTAAATAGTGATAAGTGACAATTCCTGTTCTTTCGATATTTCGATTGTTTAGATGTGGGAACTATTTCCCTTACAGACTAGTGAGGTTTTTGGAAGTGAATGATCCTTAAACGCCCCTCAATTTACAAAAATAGGGTAGTGGTGAACGTGTTATGGTTCCCGGTGGTATATGACATCTTAAAAACCTCTTAAAACCTTTTAGGATGTCATATACCACCAGGGACCATTCCACTTTTACCATAGCCATATTTTTGTAAATTGAGGGGTGTTAAAGGATCATTTTGTGTTTTGATTCTAGGCATTGTCTTGGCACAGTCAAGCATGACCAGGATATTTAATCGCCTGCTTGTCACTCTAGTACATATCAACATTTTATATGACCACTCAACTTGAGTAGAAACGTGATCTTGACTAAAGGCGTGGTTAAATCAAATTTGACCTAAAAATCACGTTTTTTATCCATTTTGCTGTTGCCTTTTACCAGTACATACGAATATTGATCACATTCGGGGTTCCAATTCACACCCAACAAGAGTACCTGTCAAATCCAACCAAAAGCAACATAAGTTTCCAGATTTTTCCCTCACAAATTGACCTCTACATAAAAAAATATTTTTATTTCAACTTTATGAGCAACCGTGTATTTACTTGATCAGGTCAAAAATAACTGAAATCATATTGAAGTCAAATTTGAAACAATAAATCTCTTTTTACAATAAATGCAAAAGAATGGACATATTATCAATTAGCAAAACAAACATTACACCTGTCTGCACTTTCCCCATACTATAATTACACCCCAGTGGCGTAGCTGCCTTCTTCGGTCAGCGGGGGCAAGCGACATGTTCCAAGGGAAAATGATCCGGGAGAATGATAAATTTTTTTAATCGGCAAATTCAGTTAAAAAACAGCAGGGTAGCATCTATGGTCAAGGGGAGTAGCAAGTGACATGGTTTAAAACACGGTATGATGTTTTTTGTAATGCGTGATGTCAGAAAAGCAAATTATCAACACTGATACATGGAAGTGTCACATAATTTCGTGTGGTTTCCCAATCAGGTGATTCTGACTAGTTACTTTTAAGACCTGCAACTACGTCTTCCTCTTTCCTTTTCCCATATCTTTTCCCTTTCCTCTTTATTTTTTTTGCTGTCAGGGGGGGGGGGGGTGGCCGCCCCCTGCCCCCGACAGATACGCCACTGTTGTACCCAGTATATCATACATCACCGATAGTGAAATAGTCAAAGTTAACAATAAACCAAAGAATCTTTACATTACACGTTACTTGCCTTAAACTTTTGTACCGTTGATTTTGACATATCACCGGTAATAAATCATCCAATATTTAGTCAACAACCCACTAAGTTACCATTTTTCATGCCTTGAAGGTCAGGAATATGCCTTGAGGGTGTAATTGTGTCCTTCACAACCCTCAGGTAGACCACATAGTAGTGGGTGGGCTAAATATTGGATGATTTATTACCAGTGAAATGTCAAAATCAGTGGTACAAAAGTTTAAGGCAAGTAACGTGTAATGGTTATCAATGTAATAAATTAAACATGATAATGGACACTGGAGAGACCTAAAGTTGTTTTAATGGATAATCTTTTGAAACCTAAAAGCTGCATGTTCCAAAAATGTGTTTAGATATTTATGTTTGACTTCGTCCGTCTCTCCCAAAAGAGCCTTTCATCTAAAGAAGGCTATAGAAAAGTTTAACGTAAGTGAATGATTGTCATTAATGTCATTTTAAATGCATTAGAATAATTGTGTATATTTCACAGATAAAATTCTCTGATATATAAAAGTACAATGGTCAAAAATAAAATATTTATGCTTTGAAACTGTATGGTGCCCGTTGTTATACTGATTATTATGGCCCGCTAGTCTGAATCAGGTTTGCCAGCCCGAAGGTTCTTTAGTCTGAAGGTTTTGTAATCCGAAAATAAAAAAGGTTTGCTAGTCCAAAAATGAAATAAGGTCCGTTAGTCCGAAATTCAAAAGAGTTTAGATCTATCAGAAGGTATGTTTATTTTTGACCGTTAGGAATCAAAATTAAATTTCAAACATTTTAAACATGTTTATTTGTTGATAAAATCTGTTAGAAAAATAAAAATATAGATCTGGAAAACAAAACATGACGCATATTTATGTGTAAATATAATACAACTAAATTTATCGAAATATTTGTGACATTATTTGCAATTTTACTGGCAAGTTATTTCACACGATAAACCTTCAACATAGGCCGGTGATTTTCTCTAAAAATATCATTTCGGTGTAAAATATATATTTATGCCGATACGTTTATAGAAAAATTTAGACTTTTTTCTTCAAGTCCTGTGAAAATCTTGAAGTGAAAAAGTACGAAGAGCCGATATTAGGTACCTTTCGTACATCATATCAACTTATTTTTTCGTCTCGTTATTCCTTCACTTTACAGGCCTTACAGGCAAAATATATATTTCAAATTTGATCAATCTTAGTTTTTATATTTTTACTAGCAGAATCGATCGATCCAACTTACGACGTTTTATCTTTAAAAACAAAATTGATGTAGGGGTTCAAATTTGGTTGCTTAAAAAGTCTCAAAATCGTTGATTTTTTATAGAAAATGACATGTAATGATTCTTTTTATCAGCAGCAAACAAATTCTCATGCATTTTATTGGAAAAACTCAAAATTTTCATACCCCCTTGAAACCCCGTTCCAAATTTGTATTTGCTTTCACCGTTTTCAGATAACAAGGGTTCAAAGTCAGCCTTTTCAGCAGGTCACGTTTAAACTTTTCATGCAGGTCACGTTTAAAAAAAAAATTGGATTTTAGAATTCGCGAGGTCATTAACAGGGTCGCTACGATTAGACTGAATGTTATCATCGCCAGTTTAGTTATTAGTCCTAGCGAGAATACGTTTTGGATATGGAAACAATTGAAGTGTACCGCTTTTATCATGTATATCTAAAACTTAATAATTTTCTTTGGAAAATAAATCTACAACGCTGAAAAAACAATAAAATAAAAATATAAAAAAAATGTCAGCGGGACTCGAACCAAGGACCTAGCGCACCGGAAACTAAGAGTACGTTGAAAAAAACCTTGGTTATTTTAACAATGATATCTAAATAAATATAAACAGTCATAATTTCTGAAAGTGCAATGCCTTGGAAATATACCCTTCTTTCTTTCAACGCCGTTTTTGTTTTCCAGCAAAGTTTTAACTGAAGACCTTAGTGGAAGAAGTGGTCAAGTGCCAAAATGCTACTTTTGAGTTATGAGCGTTTAAAGTTCTGAGTTTTTAATAACTTTAAAATCAAATATTAGGTATATGTTATTGTTTACAGGAGATAATCAATTACAGTGAATTAGAGGTCTGTATCGGTTATCGATTTTCTATAATCAATAATCGCTATTTTATACTTGACCACTTCTTCCACTAAAATCATGGTTGCTAAACAAATAATTCTCAATATTTTCAAATAAGTAATCAAAACATTCTAAAAGCATATGTTTTTGGAATCTACAAGTCAAGACAAACAATTTGATATGTCATTCACGCAAATCGGACCTTGTTGAAAATTTGATCTCACTTGACCTCGTATCGATTTTTATCGGTTTTATCTCCTCAACAAAGATTTGAAGGTATATAAAACCATATATATTTGGAACCTGCATGGCCAGACAAGTAATTTGATATGTAACTTGACATATTTTGAACGTTTCTCAAATTTTACCAAAAATTCACTCAAGCGTGACGACCCCTTACGAGAGGGTAAATTGCTCCAAAATTTGTCACAATATTTTCTGTCCTACGGCGACTTCAACACCACCAATAACTCAATTTCGTCAAAATGGCACTTGACCACTTCTTCCACTAAGGTTACTTAATGAAAAAAAAATCAAATTTATAATAAACGTACAGGCAAAGTATTTTTTGTTGATTTCTGCATGGCTTCAGATGAAATATGAAATCCGGACACGCAAAATTAAAAATTTGCGTCATGGGATGAAACGTGATTAAATTAATAGTTCATTTAACTACACTAAAATTCACGTTCACTTGCCAATATTGAAATTCTTTTCATCGATGTGAAATTACATGGAATCTTGAATTGATTGAATAACAATAATTGAAGTTTGAAATCTTGTAAAAATACATACCAATCAACCAAATGACATTACGTGTTTTTCGCATGACGCCTAGCCAGTTTTGAACGGGCTGAGTACTGGCTGAGTACCTTGTATTTTAATAGTGAGAATGGTCATCAAATTTACATTTGTCTGATAACAAAATCTTTCATTCCAATTTTTAGACATCGTATGAAATGCTGTATGATTTTCCCTAAATTAAAAATAAGTAGACATTCAAGGTCATTCAACATTTCAAACAGTAAATTGATAAAGTATATCATAAGCTAAAATAGAAAAATAATCAAAGATACGCCTGAAAGGTTATCAGTGCTGGGGATTAATGTCATCTTGTTCCTTGTGAAATGTCCTTGCTCTGCTTTATTACCCTGCTGTACAATCTATAAAATATATATATATCCTTTCTCATCAATTAATTACTGATCTTTATACCGTCTATACAACCATATTATTCCCAGAAGCTTTACATATAAAGTGATCAGTATATCAAAAAAGTCATATATGTAATTTCCCTGAAGGGCTGTCATTTTCAATTACAACCTTAAACTGACAGGTATCATTTTAACTGACAACTTCCCTGTATACAATAAATCCTTAAGGCATGACTTAATTTTGTCCTCAGGAAAATGACATGAGTTGCATGCCTTCTAATATAACCTGTTTTTGAAATAGTTTCTACTTCACCTGAATCTTAATGGCATCAATCAATTAAATGTCAATAGAAGAATGTCGGTAGTTACTCGTGGACCCTAAAATTACATCATTTATCATCGACCAATACATCTCTCGTATTACTTGACATGTATTTGATGACTGGTGATATCGCGTTTCAACATTCGCATTCTGTCTTCATATGGAATGAAAGTTATGAATAAATGTTTGTATCGACTGAAAGATATTATGTAAAATGTGTTTAAAATAATTTTACATCACGAAAGCCTGCCTTATACATTTACAATCCGCATTTCAGTATCGTTATATCGGGATTCATAAATTACATTTTGAAATAAAGTATTTTAAAGAATTTATTAAAAAGCATATAAGAAGCATACTTATTTCAGATTTGGTTTCTAATGCTTGCTTTTATAGGATTTTTTGCCCGAGTCCTTCACTTTCCTTCGTCCTAGTCCTGATCTCATTTGTTCCAAACATTTAATAGCTCAATGGCCATCAAGTTTCTGCTGGGATTGAATACCGCGTTGTTCATTATGGACGAGACATTTCAAACAGGTCTTTTAATTTGCCCTAGCTAATTGACTGCATGCTTATTTTTTTTCAAACTCTCTACAGAAGCGAGTGCATTTTCTTAGTTTCATTTGCACTGCGCAAGTGCAATAGAAAACATATGCATTTTTTCCGACAAGTATTTGCTGGACACCTGCGAATTAAAGCTTTGAATTTTTTCCGCCAGTAACGCTTGACTGCAGACTATCGATACTATCAGTCGCTTTCAGTTGAAAGATTTTTAAATTTTGTGATGATATAAAATTAATTGTGATTTCGTTCAGAATTTGTTTGCCACCGCAACCCTCAGTTCTTTGACGTTTCCATGTCGGTTGGAGACATCTGCAGTCGTGTAATGGTAGTCATAATTTTATTGGTAGTATGTAATTGTAAGGGACTTGGGTGGACTGTTATACACTGTACAAATACAGGCTTTGATATCGTTCACCAAGTCACGTTATTGTTGTCGTACCTCGATCATACCTATCTATTAATAGCAAAACCAAGTATATAGGAAGGGGGAACTTTGCAGATGATATCAATTTTCATTTTATTATTTCAGTAGTTGCAGCATTTTTATAGACTTGCTCCAAGTCTCAGTTGTTCTTTATTCTCAAGCTTGAACAGGTTTCTCTGAAAGGTAAATTCCCACTCTCCATGCTTAAACATGTAGGCCTAATACACCAAAGCAAGCCTGTAGCCAGGGGGAGTTAAACCGTATGGGGCAACCTTGGCATAACCCCTCGCAAATTTGACAATGTCAAAGAAGGTCCTCCTCAAAAGGTACAAGAAAATCCACAAAAATAACTACCATCACCCAATCCCACCTCAACCCATATTTTTCAAGGCAATGAAATCATAAAAGTCAACAAATTGGAAATTAATGCTCCCTCCAATATATTTACTGTTTGAAAGTCTGTAATTCTGAAACTTCTGATTGTGGGTCTAGATACCAAACCCCAAATATGTCTGAAGAAGAATAAAAACATAGCAAAAACCAATGGAAATTGAAAAACAAAATGTTCAATAAAAATTCTTTCAGAATGTAAATATTTTTACATGATAACCATCCAGAAACAGTGACTGTCCAGCCAAATTCCACTGTGCACAAACAGCCAAGTTAGGTCAAGTTTTTTAGACCACTCCAGTTTTACCTTGGCCTGAGATAGCCCAAAGCCATTTCATGTTGAATGGTCACAGTTGTATTCAGACAGGCCAGATTCCAACATTGATTCCAACCAGGGAACTGAGACTTGTAAATTTGCTAACAGGATGATGTAATAACACCACATGGGGCTCAGAGCTTTAGTCACTGTTTTGAGCAGTGAAAGAAAGTGTATTGGACTGATCCATTATGTCATGGGTGTTTCAGTGAATAAATACAATAAACTGGTATTAGTAAAGAAAGTTTATCCATAAATACTCACATATTTATAATTTATTTGGAGGAAAAGGGTGATTTAATATTAGGAGCCCATGTTTGGTAAAATATAAAGAAAACTAATTGTTCTAAGCTAAATTTATAAGTCAGCAACCTACCTGTTATGTTTTAAATTTACAACCACCCACAGTCAGACTGTTTCAATTGGCTGCCTCTTTTCTGGGGGCAAATTTCAACATTTTACATTGGAGAGAATAGAGCTGACGAGTGATCCACTTAGGAATTTCACAAGGCGTCACTAGCAAACCAGCATCAGAGGGAGGTATGCCATCAGGCTGTGCCATGAACATTGGGAGTAGGAATTATTAAAATAATGCTCTGCACATATCATATAAGTACTCATATAGATTTTAACAAGAATATGGAAGTAGGCCTAGTCACTGTTTTGAGCATAGCCTGACGCCTTGGAGCAAGGCTAGGTTTATCAGAGAAACTACATTTTTTAAGAGAAAAACCTATAAACTAAGTTTATCAGAGAAATTAAGTTTATCAGATAAACTAAGTAAGTTTATTAGAAAAACTTCGTTTATCAGATAAATTAAGTTTTTCAAGTGAAAAACCTAGTTTATCTGATATAAACTAAGTTTTTCTTCGACAAACCAAGTTTTTCTCAGATAAACTAAGTTTATCAGGGAAATTAAGTTTATCAGAGAAACTAAGTTTATCTGAAAAACTAAGTTTATCAGAAAAACTAAGTTTTTCAAGTGAAAAACCTAGTTTATCTGTGATAAATTAAGTTTTTCTCAGATAAACCAAGTCTTTCTTAGAAAAACTTAGTTTATCTATGAAAAACTAGGTTTTTCTGTTGAAAAACTAGGTTTATCCAGAAAAACTGAGTTTATCAAGTGATAAACTTGGTTTTTCTGAGAAAAACTAGGTTTTTCTGTGATATACTTATATCTATTTTGAGCATTTAGCTTGCCATACACGTGCGATAAAATTAACTGATGAGTCTTGAATATCAAACATTTCAAGAGATGAGTTGATTAATTTAACATTTGATCCTCGACATTGCTAATTCTGAATTGCATTGTAGAAGCGACTTTCTTGCTTACATGGGTGATATACTACTTATACAAGAAATTCGAATCTGCGCAGATACGACTTTCTTGTTTACATGGGTGGTAACTATTTATATACAAGAAAGTCGTATCTACGCAGAAACGACTTTCTTGCTTACATGCGTGATATAACTTACACAAGAAAGTCGTATCTGTGTGACTTTCTTGTTTACATGAGTGATATATCAGTTATATAAGAAAGTCGTATCTACGCATATACGACTTTCTTGCTTACATGGGTGATATATCAGTTATACGAGAAAGTCGTATCTACGCAGATACGACTTTCTTGCTTACACGGGTGATATATTAGTTATACAAGAAAGTCGTATCTACGCAGATACGACTTTCTTGCTTACATGGGTGATATATCACTTATACAAGAAAGTCACATCTGTGCAGATACGGCTTTCTTGCATTAAACGGAAAACCATTCATGCAGATACGCCATTTTATTTTCCATTATTACATGGTTAAATAAACATAATTTTTACTGAAAACTTTGATAAAATATCATATCTTATGATTCCCAAAATAATTTTGCACCCACATGACGACATGTGAGTATATCAGAATTTATGGCGTACATAAAGAATATAGTCTCTAGTTTATACATGAACCATAAATAGTGATTTCACGTCCATTATACACATGGAATAGATACTCTCAGTGTGTACATGAACCTTTACTAGTAATTTTACGTTCATGATCAAGGTCAAAATGGCGTCAACAGACAACTTTGAAAACGTTAACGTCTTTTCCGCACAAACCTCATAATATCATAATGTTTGGGCAATTCGATTGTTTTCAAATTTTGACAGATTGTAGGTTTAATACGTCTTATTGAATTACAAATAATATTGTATAAATATGTGGTGTTGATTTTAAATGATAATGTAATAAACTCGCGTTGCTTTGCCTAAAAATACAGACGTGAACTACGTCTCTGAGATCTCCCCGTTTGAGGTCTGTATTGCCGGTTTTATGCTATTTTCTTATGACAATTGTCACAGTTGCATATGAGAATAGAAGAGTGCTATTTTGAAATTAAATGTTGAAAGATGTTGCAATTGCATGTGACAATTGCGCTATTTTCTTATGACAATTGTCATAGTTACAGGGAAAAAGTAGAAGAGGGCTATTTGACAAGAAATTGTGAAAGTTGTTGCTATTGCATGTGACATTGTGCTATTTTCTTATGAAAATAGAAGAGTGCGATTTTAAAATTAAATGTTGAAAGATATA
>JXSR01S010509.1:44290-67774 GCA_000969725.1 Ophiothrix spiculata
AAAATTAATCTCTTTCCTTCCTCATTACTTACACACTTAGAGAATGGTCTCATACCCAAATTCAGCATGCAAACTAAAACTTTATTTGTTGATGTTTCTGAAGATTTTGATCATTTTTCTGTATATGAAGCCCTTTGTAGATGATTTAATAGATGAGGGTGAAGGATAATTTACCGGTAATAAATGAAGTAATCTGATGTACAATGCAATGACAGATAATTACATCAATTCCGATCTGTCAAATATTTGTTAGTGTCCGTGAACATCGCAAAAAGGACACAGTTGTGTGCGTGGTGTATCGAGCAGATGACGATACAGCAGTTTCTTAAGGTTTTGATTAAACAAAATCAATATTTGGTGCTTGAAAGTCATTACTAAACAAAATGAGTGTAATCTTTTCGGATAAAAATCTGAAATTTTGTCCAATGCACCTTTAGGCCCATGAAACAAACCTCGAAAAGAATGAAATTATTCTGCTTGTTATGAACCTATTTCATGATACGAATGTAAACTAGTCTCTCGTTTTATTTTTTCTTGCCTTCTTTCAATTGACATCCTGAAATGAATAGACTTTTTAGCATTATAACCGTACCCTGTAGAACAATTTTTTTCTCTAGTTAAATCTACCACTTCTTTTCTTTTGTTGAATGTTCTAATATCTAGGTTATGCTGTTCTATGCAGTGCATGTGTTTATGTAAGTTGGTTTTATTTTAAAAGTGTCAATTTGCAAAAAAAGTTCTTATGTCTAATATTCAATCAAATAAAAACCATTGATCCTTTTAAAACATTTTGCATATCAAGTTTCATAACTGGCTCTCACGTAACGTTTTTCATAACTTCGTACTAACTGGTGACAGGTATTTATTTTAGGGACGTGCCATTAGACTTCTACGATTTTTGATATACATTTTGCGCTTTAATAAAATAATCGCCACAGCTTGAATATATATTATTCAAAAATAATGTAAGGCAAGTGAGGACCGAAAACGACTTGCGTGCTTGTCTCACAAATGCAGAAATGTACCGGGCCGCCAACGATAAAGTAAAATAGTTATACACACTGAACACGTTTTCATTTGTTTTTTATCAAGCCCAGTTCGGCGATTGACAAATTCTAACCGTTACTGTGGCACAAAAGTAGCCATCTACACTGCAAAAATTTGCCGAACACTTGAGACTAGACGCTGGTGTTCTGACCGGTGTGACTGAGTGTCTTAGCTACTATTCAACTCTGTAGAATGTTCTTGTGCATGTGCGATCGATAAATCATTGATTGCGACTTATTCCGTGTAGTTCAATTAGACCCGGACTCCTGGTTATGGGAGACACTCATAACACCGGTTTCAATGACACATTTTGACACTCATGATACATCTTCATTGCATGATTTTCATAATATAAGAAAGATACTTCTTCAAAGTTTCAGAAAAAAATCAACATTGCTCATATGTTTCCTGAAAATGTGTAGTATGACAATAATTGACATTTGTTACACATTTTTAACAACTGACACGTGTTCAAAAATTTGAATTTGAACTCGAGCGTCAGGCATCTCATGTGTTCAAAAGTTGATATTCTGAACGTGTTCTTTCACATTTTGAACGTGGGCATGGTTTCCTTTTATCAGTTTTAGGGTTTGGTTGAATTTGAACACGAGCGTCAGGCATCTCATGTGTTCAAAAGTTAATATTCTGAACGTGTGCGTTCAAATTTTGAACGTGGGCATGATTTCCTATTTTCAATTTTAGGGTTCGGTCAAGAAATTACTTGTCCATTTCACACCCAAAACGCCAATTTTCAATTCGAGAATATGCGTATTTCAGAAAATTCGTGAAAAAAAGTGAATTTAGAACTCGTCGCTCAAAAGTCTATTACATACATACTATTAACTAAATACTATTAGTTACCCCCTGTTTGTTCACGCAATACGGAAAGATATCTATGGTTGGGTGCTGTGTCACATGAGGCCGAAGGCCGAATGTGATACAGCACCCAACCATAGATATCTTTCCGTTACATACATCATAGATATTTTCCGTATTGCGTAAGAACAGACAGGGGGTAGCGAATTTATCACTTGGTGTAGGCATGGATCTTTATTATTAAAACGTAAATATGCAGAATTTAGCCTCAAATTTACCTAAATTGTTAAAGTCAACCAAGCAATACGGATTTGCCAAACAGGCAATATAAAACCGTATTGCATGGTTTAAGGATAAGTTTGCGTGCGCGACTTTTGCAAGCGCGCAATCAAAACACATCACGCGCAGTCATCACTGTGTGATAACCGTTTGATTACGCGGTCAAGGTAATTTTAGATTTAAAATATGTAATACAGTTATATATTAATTGGCTTTCGACCAATGGGATTCAAGGATTTAAGTCAACCAAGTGATAATTGTGGGTATTTGCATGTATACCTTTAAAATTTAAAAATAAATCAGAGTACTTTCGCCTGTGTAATGGCATCAAGCACCAAGACGTCATCTTCTGAACAATTCATTATCAATGGAATAATGTTATATCTCGATCTGTCAAGTATACTGTATTGTATTCAGTCAGAATGCTTCTGGCGTTAAATCATAATTCACCATTTCGAAGTTTATAAAAAAAAGACAATTTTACACAAAATAATAAACTCATGTATATATTTGATATGGCAGTCAATTTGACGCAAACTACAACAGGAAATTGAGAATCGACTTTCATTGGGCTATAAAAATCCATCTGAAGTAACCTTTTTGCTGAGTTCGCCACTTAAACATCACTCATAAGCTCATTTAAGTATGGTGCGCTTTTCAGATGATTTAATAGGGGAAGGTGAAGGATAATTTACCGGTAATAAATGAAGTAATCTGCTGTACAATGACAGATAATTACATCTATTCCTATCTGTTGAATATTGATCAGTGTCCGTGAACATTGTAAAAAGGAAAAACGTTGTGTGCGTGGTGTATCGAACAGATGATGAAATCAGTATGACCTTAGTACAAGTTGGTGTAAAATTTTGCAAATTCTTACAGATCTCTAATTTGCGCATCATCCTGGCAAAAAAGAATTGTTGACAAAATCTGGCAAAGCAGGTTAAAATCCTGAAAATGCTCCAAATATGTTAAGTTAAATCTTAAGTTAAGATTAAGTTATCAAATTAATCGTTAGGTTACAATGATACCTTAATGTATAGCTTTACACATATACAAAATGTGGTTAAGGAGATATATGCATAACATCAATTTAAAAAAATTTATTCCAACTAAATGAGAAATCTTGTACATGAATAAACGAACAGAATGATTAATTTTCTTGCATTAGCCCAATGGTTAGCTATCAACCACATAGAATTATACGACAAGCCTTGGCTGTCATTGATATATAGCCGTTTTTATTTCCTACAACGCCTACAATATCCAATTAGTTTGGCAATATTTTTACACTATACGTGATTGATCAGACACACTTACTACAAATCATGGTACATATACACATAATGTATGATATTGCTCTGCATTCATATTCATTTTGCAAGACTTAATTATTCTGCATCATACGTTTTGTTTTAAAGTGCCTAAATAATCATTGTCATTCTTTTCTAAATGTGGTAAAATTCAATAGAAAGCGTGAGTTATTTAAGAAAGCTTGCCATCAGCGAAAATTTTGCGCAGCAAACTTTGAGTCCGAGGCCAATTCTTGTTTTCTATTAATAGCATTTAGTGTGTTGGGATTGGTTTGTTTCACTAGTACAGTTGGGCTGTAAGGCCGAAAACATAGTCGGCCTCCAAACAAAATTTTCGCTACCAAATATTTGGTCGTGACTCCAAACAAAATAACTTCAACACCGAGTTGAGACCAAATAAAATTTCGCGCTAGATTGCACATGTTATTGAATTGCAATATACATTGGACCAAATGTTTATTACCTGTTCATATTTAAAATTCGATGGCAAATATTTGGTGACGTCACGACCAAATGTTTGGTAGGCAAAATTTTGTTTGGAGGCCGACTATGGTTTCGACCTAAAGGTGCGTTTACACTATGACGACTTGTACCTGACGGAGGGTAACGCCTCAAAAATCATCTAGTTGTGAAAGGCAAGCGACAACTACAGATGAAAAATATAAAAATTTGTTGACAGATAGCAACGACTTTCAGCGACACCACTACGACAAGTGATGAAAGTCTGCAGAAAGGAACGGACACTAGCTAACAAACTTAAACTTTGGTTTGACGTTGGGTGACGACTTCTCAACAACGCCTAATTGTAAACAACGTGTCCAGATAGCTTGCAACGACATTTGCTGACGTTACAAGGAACGGAAGCCTGTACTTGTGCTGGTTGTATAGTCTACTTGACAATGACTACCAACGGAGTTGTGACGATGTGACGACCTCCAAATGACTTCTGCCGGCTAAAAATTGCATGGACACATTAGAAAACTAGGTGTTGCAGGGGCCGACGAAATCACAAATAATTTTTAAAAACTTGCAACTGAAAGCGACTGATAGTATGCTGTGGTTAGCGGTTATGTCAGCGTAAATTGACGTTTACAATGACTGTCGGACAATTAAAAATTGTTATCCGTAGGTCTATGTTAGCCCTTAAGGTGCATGTACACTGTGACGACTTAGGGGTAACGACAAGCAACGGAGACCTGCAGATTGCAGTTTTGAATTCTCCGCCCGTTATCGTTAGTTAAAATTAGTTAACGCTCACATAATTCGCTAGCCACGCACACTATCGTTACTATCGACGGCAGTCGGTTTCAGTTGCAAGTGTTTTAGTTACAAATCCGTTACCGTCCGTCAAGACAAGTCGTCACAGTGTAAACGCACCTTTAGGGGTAACGGATTACATTTTTGACCCATTTTCTATGAAGATTAAGGAGAAGTGTGCATCTAAAATTTGCCACAGGCAAGGCTGTATTGTAAAAATGCTCATTGACTGCTAAATTAAAATAATTCATTATCATATACGCAAACAGTGAGTGACCTTTCATGTGCGTGATTGTCTACAGCAGGTGATTTTATCATCCCATTAATGTACTTTAAATTGCAAACCTAATTGCTACATGATTTCAATGAATAATGCAGATATTTTTTCCTGCACGGTATATTAAAGTTAATTGGCATGTATATTAATTTCTCACTACGTTCCAATATATAAGTAATTAGTAGATTATGCACCACAAATTTTTAATGTAGATAATTACTGGCACTCAGTATATTTAGATAAATTATAGGAGGCTAATGTTCAATTTTTCCGACTCATTGCTAGACTCAAGCTCGTAGCAATTTAAAACATTATGCTTATGATATATTTTAAGACACACCTAGCGTATAGCTGTATGTCTGATACAGAGCCATTTTTTATTTAGTCCCTAGATAAAATAAAATTTGCGTACTTAATTTGCAGTTTCCCGCCAAAACTGAACACGGGGGTTCAAAGGTCCAAAATCATTAAAATAACAGAGAAATCAGAAAAGAGGGCTCTGTATTGACGTGAAGCATGTTATTACCTTCCAAATAGATTTTGTTTGATGGAAATACCTCATTTGGTTTTTCTGTAATATTGTTTTGTAACGTGCTTAAAATCCAATATGGTCGTCGTTACCATAGCAACCGTGCACGCAGCGCCCGAAAAAATGTGGTTTTGAATTGCCGTTCCTCAAATATATCAGATACTTGTATTTTTAAGCCAAAATATTGTAAAATGTAAAAAATAGTCTTCTTAACTGTGAGTCTCCTTAATCAAACCAGCTACGTCTTGTAAGAATATAATGACCATTATGCTACTCAATGTAGTACAAAAGTTGTCCCTTTCCTACAGGTTTATTTTGTTACAAGGATTGTTAATTTATAAAAAAAAACAATTGTTGTTTCTAGTCTATTCAATAACACATGTAGTTATTTTTAAAACATTTTCCCTATCCAGTTTCATAACTACCTGTCACTTTTTGATAAATTCGTGACAACTTATGACATATGTATATATCTAAGAAAAATACTACAGGGTACTCGATTTACTAGAACTCTCAATTGAGATAAGTTCAGCCATTTCAGTGTCATCACAAGCTATATCTAGTAAGAAAATTCTCATTTCAGTTTGGTTTGTATTATTTTCTGAGTCTGTCCCTAAAAATCTGATGTGACAAAATATTTTATAACAAATATCATGTTTGTTGTCCTTAAAGATATATACATTAAATGGAATATTTCTCTAGATTTCAAAAAATGCTTGATCAAACATCAAGTAATCAATACTTTTATCTAATGAACTTTCTATCAATTTACCATTAAATTCATCGTTTAGTTGAAAATATAATGAATAATATCAAAATTGTTCATATGCTTGAGATGAAAAAAATATGAAATCATCTTTATGGTTACCGTCGGGCAACAGTGGCCATCTTGGATTTGAAGCCGATTGTGTCACACTAAGGCTGGTATCGACAAGCCTTTTGTCGACAATGTTGTCGACAAAAGCAAAATCGACAAGACTGTTTTCAAAGACTGTTATTTATTTATTCATATAATAAAGTTGATTGAAAGAATTAGTAAACATGTCTGTTGTGAAATCTTATAAAATTCTACACTTGTCGGAAAAGGTGACGTTACATCCAAGTGCTACATTTCAAAGCCGTAACAGGGTGACAAATTTAGCAGTGTGATGCAAGATGCCTTTTACCCCAAATCAGAAAAAAAAACCTTAACATTTCTAAATTATCACTTAAAACTGAAATTCAAATTTCAGCTCTTTGAGGTTGGTTGTAGACCTTATGATTAGGCCAACTATCCGAAAAAATGAATTTAGGAACAATGTCCATATGATTTTAGGCAAACTATCCAAAAATATGAATTTTGAGACAATGTCAATTAAACATGATTATTATAATAATCATGTTTAACGAACAATCCTGATGAATCTGATACAGAGAATGTCTATTAAAGTTTGGAAACACTGATTATAGACATTTTAAAAAATCAAATGAGGTAGACAACATTTGATTTTCTTTGCTCAAAAAAATATAGAATCCATAATAAATTTAACACATGATTTCAATAGGAGAAACATATGTTTTTTTCCTTTTGCGACATCAATATACAGAGAAAGATATTAAACTTTGGAGTATAAAAACAAAAGCAAATGAAAGCTTAAATTACTAGTATATAGAATTTAAATTACAACATCCATGAAATTTCAAAAAAATGTAAATTATCACAAAATACATTATATCCTTTTAAAAGTATAGATATTAATGTCGTACTCAGCTTGACTACTGTAATGGGCGAAACAAACAGCAATATAATGAATCATTCAACGTGCATTTCAAAATTTACCTATTTGCAATAGACACGTTGACCAAATAGAAGTCAATTCGCAACCTACTTTACCAGCAAATTTCTTTGTTGTCTGAACGAACGTGAAATTATGCTATATATAAAACATTTATGTTTACGTCCCTATCTTTATTCTTGACATTTCAATTTAATCTATGTCTAGACACTGCAAGATTCGATAAGTATAATCTTTATTAATTCATTCTCAAGCAAATCGTTTTTGCCACTTTTTTCCTGTTTAAACAAGTTAAACGTACAGCACTGACGATGGATTGGATAAAAAGCGCTGGTGATTTCATCTTAGGAACAAAGACTTAACTTTCATTTTCGAACATCTTTCTGATGCGACGGTTTATCGACATCGACACGTGCCCTTGTTTATTTCTAAGCTCGATTTTACAAATGCAATCCTTCTTTGGCGGCGCGGTAGTAAAGCTGAATCAAAGGTTGAAGGGCCAATATTCTTGAAACACTGCTAACTCTATTTAGCAACTAACCTATGATATACCTGTCGAAATTTTGACAGGTAGACAATGGGTTAGTTGCAAACTAGAGTTAGCGGTGTTTCATTAATATTGCCACTGGTTACCAATAGAAACGCCGCTTCTTAACTTGTGGCAAAACTCTTTTCGCTACCTGTATACAAAAGATTATATTTAAAACCACGCTATAAATTTACAAGTACATACATGTATAATACAACGGCCTTGCGCAAGGTTAGCTGACTTAATCTGTTTACATTTTTACACGCTCTGGTCACATCCTACGTTTTGACATTTCCAGAAGCAGTAGAAAGTATGGTTCTGGGTCATTCAGTTCACATGGTCCAAAACTCTGGAATGATTTGCTTCTTACCATCCGAGCAACTACTACTGTTACTACCTTCAAAAATAAACTTAAATCGCATTTGTTTAATCTTTTACAATTACCTCATTTCTAATTGTTATATTTCTGCACAAGTTTTGTATTTTTTGTGTATGTTGTGTAAATAGCCTAGATCATTATCTTTTAATTTTTGTGTGTGTTGTGTAAAGTGCTTAGATCATTTTATTTTATTCAGCGCAATAAACTAACGGCACCTTAAAAATCAGCGTTATTCGTAGAGGTGAATTATGAATGGGATAAAGTGGTTTAAGCTGATGACATTAGGTATCACCTAGTAAGATTCTTAAAGAATAGACCATTTTTGCATGTCCAATAATGCCCGCTGAGTGGTGCTCTGGCAAAATGAGCGTAATGTCACGATTTTCAAAATTGCGTTTATGACATGTTTTAATTCTCTATAATCTCAGCTTTCAAATGATATATAATATGTCACTCTTTCTTTCTACAATCTTCGTTTAGATATCGAAATACAAGGCAGTCCACTCAAAATCTGGCAGTAAAAAATTGTCGCAAATCGATTTTAAAGTTATTGATTGCTATAGTGTATGATAGCAAAATGCGATAAATTACCCGTGAATAAGTGAACTTCCCGTCATAATTGACCTTCAAAACGCGAGAAATAGTTTGACATTTATGCATTTATGTGTTTTATGTCAAAAAACGACATTTGATATTTTCAACATATTTTTTCTTTAACAGCCATTTATTCAAAATCTTCAATCGCGACTTTCCGCTCATTTTGCCAGACCACCACTGATATTACTGCTTTTTATGCAGCTCATGCTATACGCAAAACATAGCGATATGGTTGATTGTGCACAAGTACCCACATTTACGGTACTTTAAGTGCACATTATAAGACATACCAAATTAGCGTATTGTTATCTTCTGCTTAATCCATTACCACCTGAGGTTTGTACATTAAATTAAAATTCAATTTAAGTATCGAATTAAGACTCATGGTAATACACATGCAGCGTACATGTAGCCATGAGGGGTTAAACAAACTCATGTTAATATGGCTGTCTTTCTTTTTAATTTTTTTAACTTCATGTTCTAGTTTTTGGTTAACATTGCTTTCTTACAGAACAGTGTAAGGTTGCAATCGAGCGTTATGTTTCTATGATTCTTACTCAATACAAAAAATATTTATATTCCTTCGAATATTTACCTTATTCGGTTTCATTAATGGTTTTTATTTACATTTTTTGATTAAATGATTATAAAACAATTTGAGACAGTATGAACCTAATCATTTAAGAACAGTAATGTATATTTAAAGATCTGTTACTGTATCAAAGATAAATTGGTGGTTTTTTTGAGATACACTAACTAATTCATATACTTTAACATAATAATTATTAATGCAAATCCACAAATATGCATTGATAAATTAATTTAATATAAAGCCCAATACCTTATTGTGTTATTATCAGCAGGCAATATTTCCAGATTTACTCCTTGAAGTAGCATGTTTGATCTTCATGTAGTTACCAAAGCAACAATTATTAGTTGTGCATGGAATACCTACATTAAATTATACGACCAGCCGCGGCTGTATTCGGTATATCTGAATTCATTTGCTTCTAAATGAAACCTACAATGTCAAATTAGGTTGGTATTGTTTTCACTACATGGTTTTTAAGGGACCGCTTCAAAACTCAACCGGTGGTTGTCTGCCGGTTCTGATCGGTTATGGACGGTTGGTTATTGTTTATTCCGGTTGAGCCGACCAGAACCGACAGGCAACCACCGATTTAGTTTTACATCGGTCCCCAAGGCATGCTTATTGCAATACCATTTACACAGCAATCATACATGATTAATTATTTTACACTTCATTTCTTCCAACTGATGTGCAAAAACAAAGCTATTTCTAATCCTTACGTATATGCAATTGTACTAGTATGCACTTATTATGTAATGCAAAAGCAATATACATGTACATGTAATCAAACACTGCCTATTGATTACTTTGAACGCTTTACCAGCCAACTAAATAGATTTTTAAATTCCAAGATTCGTGTCCTTCATTATGTTAGAAGTTAAGATTTGTTGATTGTTCGATGCCGCAATCTAACCATTTACAAAACGGTGTCGCTTTAAAAGTAATAATACTTTTGATCTAATTATCCAATTGGTTTCCTGTTAGAATTCGAGTACAGTTAAGGTGTACTCAAAATGTACTATAATTGTACTAAAAATGTACTAATATCAGAAAAAGTACTTTTCTTGCACACTTTTGATGTACTCGAAATGTACTTTCATAATGATTTCTGTAAATGTGTACTAGAAATGTACTAAATTTGTACTGGAACCGAAAACAAAGGAGTTTAGAACTCAAGTAAGTTAGTGATTAATCTGGCCCATCAAGGGGACACAACAAGCTGCAACAGGTTGATTCAACCCTCAACCAGACGCAACAACCTGCTTAATACCAACAGATCCTCATTAAATCGGGCACTATGTCATGAAATGGGTTCAAGGGATGCTTCTCCTAATCATGTGATGTTTTTAGCAATTCCCATTCAACGTGTGCCCCATTACGTCACCAGAGGTAAATCATTACAGATTTACAAATCGAACCATCCAGATTTTTCGGGTCTTTACAAAATGTGCAATAACTTTTGATTCAGAGATCCAAGTTAAACAAAACAAAAATCTTGTAAACGCCAATGGTCTACTCTATTGCATTATTATAACGTTTGCTCACAATTGTTCTCTGTTCTCTAAAAAGAAAAGTTCAAAGTTCGTTGCGTTTTTATAAGGACACCCTGTATTTTCTTGTGACAAGTCAATACTAGCACATTTAACAGATTTGTTACTTTTATTGTTGCTGCAATGAAAGGAGGAGGAGCGAACCTTGTTTATAAATTTATTTAGACCCGATTTGTTCTTTACTCGTGTTTCTAATTAGCTACAAACTAAATGCTCAAGATGATTATCAGGATCTTCAACGTCGTCAATGCATTTGAAATGCGACGAGTAATAAGCGGATAATTGTCCTCACATAGCCTCCTTGCTTCTGTCGTCGGTGCATTTGGTATGAGACGACTATTATATAGGTACATAATTGTCTTCACATGCAGCCCTCCTTGCCAATATCATTATAGATAACATTTTGTTGCTAATTGACCTAGACCAGTCCAATATTGTTCAATGGCAATGGTGGTAAAAATATATACAATTTGTTGCATATCAAATAGTACATCAAATTGGAGTCTATGATCAAATTGTTTATCTTTAGCAGGTAATATTTTTGTCAGTGTTTTTTTATGAAGCAAGCTATGAGAAATTACTATGCGTAAAGTATCGTGTCCTTGTGAAGTGGCTTGCCTGATACGACAGTGATGTATAATTATAATAGCCATTCCATAACTTAGCTGAAGAAGGGCTAAGACCATAATTTAAAGAGTTATTTATTTTTCTACAATATATTTACCGAAATTCATTGAATTTAAACACACATCCTTCCTTTACCGCTTGTGAAATCAAATATTTGGACGTAATTTGATCTTTTTAAATACTCTAATAATTGTTTTCTTAGTCGTACAACAACATCTTATATCAAATTATATTACATTACGATTTGAATTACTGGAGACCCGGACTTGAGACACTTTTATATACCGCATATATAGATTTTTGTCCTTTGATTGGTTAAAAGTGAGGGCATGGATTTTACTAGGCCCAGGGCATATTTTTCACTAGGCCCGCTCAATACATTTTGCGCAAAATTCGGCGCGGTCAGCATTGAAAAGAGATATATCGTAAATCATCATCGGTTCTTTTAACCAACCAGATGACGAAAATCTATATTCGGTATATAGAACGAATTCATATTGACTGCTTTTTGTTCGGGGCATGGTTAAACTTTCGCTTCGGGCATATTCATGGTTTTGAGATCACCTCGGGAAAATAATTTAAACCATGCCCCTCAAAGCAGTCAATATTTGTATATTATTGGCCTCATTCCCATGTCATTATTTGATTATGTATATGTAAAACTTGTTTAGAATTTTGTTTATAATTTTAATTAATATTTGCGTCAGTGTCAATTGAGGTAAGGTAAATTTACTATATAGAAATCGTAAATGCTCATTAATGAAACATCCTGTCCTCTCTTTCTTCTCTGTGGCCATCGCATTGTGGATAGAGAAGACAGTATGCACTCATTAGTTTCTATTTTATTAAAATATTTGGAGTCTTGGACTTGACAGGCTTTATGCTTACTTCTCAGTTCTCCTCCACAATGTTGTATTTACAATTAAATAATGTATAAGTGTAACCCAGGTTAAAAATGAATTTACTTTTAGTTAGTGCCAAGAATAATAAATGACACAGGGAACCAATCTGTCTAAAGTTAAAACTTATTTATTCTTAATCTTACCAATGTGACAAAACACTCGTTTTCTGTCAAAACCTTATATACTACTTGAAATCTTATATACTACTTAATTAAAGAAATTGGCCAATAAAAATTCTAATCTACGGGCCCAATCACCGGCTACTCTTCATTACAGGCTTGGTCCGGCGAGGTGGTAGTTTTCTCTCTCTCAAAGTCCAGTTATTTGTATATACCTAAAAGAGCCAGAATATCGAACTGCGGGAATTGGATCCTCCAAGATGGTGTAGTGAAAGTATTCCTTGACAAGTCAAACGATGTAAAGTGGTCTTTCGGCAAATGATGATAACAGGATTAAGTGTTCCTTGTCAAGTGACAAAATAAAATGTTCCTTTCCAAACGACGAATAAGTTTTAAAAAATGTGCAAATCCAAAAATTCAAAGTGATAAAAATTGAAGACGTATGTTAATCAGAAATAAAAACTCACGATGATATCTATTCAATTGGTTTTTCTTAGGAGAAGAATCGAGATGATGTCCATAAAAATAAATAATAATAATAGCCACTTTAAAAATAATGATGTCCTTATCAAATATGGAATTGACGAAGATATCCCTGTACGTCAGCAAAGGTTGAAAACAAAAGTTGAAGATGAAATGGTTGCAGAAGTCCAATTGTAACAAAAATCCAAGATAAAATTCAATTGCACAAGCATATAACGTTGATAAAATATGTAGACAACCAAATCCAAAATAAAGTTTATGTCTCCAGTTATTTATTAATGGAAAAAACAATTTATTGACTAGTTTTGATGACAAATCAGACGGCTAAGATGTGATGAAAGTTGGTAAACAAAATCGACCATCCATTCCCAAGGTGGTGTGGTGGGGAACTGATGATGTGGCAATTTTTTTTGAACACATGGTCTTATGGTGGAATGTGCCCAGGAATCCAGGTCAGGCATATGAAGGTCCAAGAATTTCCTTGGGGTGGTATTAGTATAGAGGGCGATAATGGAGAAAAATGACTGGGTTACATAAGATCTTTAGATGTGCTTTAATCTGTAACTTTGCATTTGTGGATGAAATAAACCTTATGTCTGATGTCTTAATCATAAATGTGCAGATGTGGTTGTGCGTATAATAATTATAGGAACAGTTCTCATTGCAAAAAGTACACGGCACCTGTCGATATGTCCTTGAAATATGATTTATGTGGAAGGTTAGAATTGTCCTGGAGAATGAGTAATATGAGTTTTGCAAGGACGTGCTTTTTAATTCAACAATGTAAAGATTAAAGTAATTTCACTAAATAGCAAGATCAAACAAATGTTATAATGACTAAACTAACAGTCCCCAAGTTGTTCTCCAAATATGTAGTTGTGGTTAATGCCACTGCAACTTACCATAACCGGTGGCGGTTTTTCATACTCTTAAATTTACATTTCGAAATCATACACACTTCGTTATTATGACTATTAAAAAGTAACGCTGCTGTCTTTCTTTAGGAACTCCATGTTCTAATTCTTGGTTATCGCGATGAACAACTCTTGGTTATAGTTGCTTTGTTAAAAAAAAAAAGTGTCAAACAAGGTTGTTGTTTCTAATATTCTTACTCAATATTTATATTCCTTCAAGCTTTTTCCTTTTGCGGTTTTATTAATGGTTTTCATTTACATTTGTTTGATTAAAAATGTCACGAACAGTTAAGTATATTCGCATTTCCTCTTACTGTCAACGTACAAATACTTTCTGCATTTCACATATTTAATGTAGACAAATTTATCAAAGATATGTTTCGAGAAACACTTGAAAACTCATACTTTAATATAATAATCATTAATGCCACAGATATTCATTGTTAAATTCATTTAATAATGTATAAAGCCCAATACCATATTGTGTTATTTTCAGCAGGCAATATGAACACGTTTTGCTCCTTGACATGTTCAAGTAGCATGTTTTATCATCTTGCAGTTGCCAAAGCAACAATTAGTAGTTTGCATTAAGTCCAAAATGAAACCTTTATTGCCCACAATATCAGGTTGATATTATTTTTACTATGTGGTTGGTAAGGCAAGGTTATATGACTGGATATCTCATGTCTTACCATTTACACTGCGATCATGACTAATTATTTTACACTTCATTATTCTACTTGATGTGAAAAACAATGCTATTTCTAATCTTTATATATATGCAATATTGTACAGGAATAAAGCAATTATATAATTCATAAGCAATATAAAATTAACAATAGTGACTTGATTACATTGAACGTTTTACCAACCAACTAAAAAGATTTTAAGATTTGTGTCTTTCGTTATGTTCGAAGTTAAGATTCGTTGATTGTCTGATGCCGCAACCTAAGAATTTACAACACGTCGCTTTGAAAGTAATAATACTCTTGATCTGATTATCAAATATGTCATGTGATACAAAACATGATTTGTACTGTTTTTTCTATTTCAGTGATAGTCTGCATCGCAATTTTGTCTAAATCCGTAACGCTGTAACATAACAATCGCCGCCCACCGATATCTGGTAATCGGTATTCGGAAAGCCGCAACGCCGAAACATCAGTCGGTTACAGTTCAGGTCGCCAGTTGTTATTGGACCATAACGAAGACATTGTTAAGAAGCCAAAAGGTTTTACCTCCTAGTTAAATTCTTGCGGCTTGCTTTCCTGATCCACGTATATGGTTCACGGACACCACCCATTCTCTACACGGACACCGTCGGATCACCAGCCGGTGTCCGCTGAATTTTCACCCAGTATGACACCTTAAAGACATCGTTAACCTCGCCCCAAGATTATGTGACCAGAATATGAGATGCAGAGATCATTAAATCATCTTCTTCCTACTCAAAACGTTCCAAACCCTTCCCCGGCAAATTCTTCAGAACACGATTACGCTTCTTAATTAGAGTCATTAATTTTTCAACATATTAAATCTGTATTGTGCGCGCACATTCTTTGTTCGACTTTTGTCAGTCATGTTGGAATGAAAGAAATAGATGATAAGGGAAGAAGAGCAGAAAATGTCAAGTAGACACAAAAAGAGGCAGACATGTTTTGTGGAAAATTAAACATTATTTATGAACGCTCAATTAGGTGTCTTAATGTCACGCACGATTCACAGCCCACAGTTCCCCGGAAACTTGAAACACAGTCACGACTTAATGTGTTTTCATTTAGGCTTATGTCATAAATATAGTTCAGTGATATATTACACATCTTGTAAAGTATAAACCCGTATAATCTAGTATTAGTGCCATAATTAAAATTCCCCATAATTCAGTTACAAAATTATTAAAGACATTTGGTGGAACAAACTGAGATTTGAAGGCTTCACCACACTTTGCAAATACAAAGTTTTACATTTTGAACATATAATTTATGCATAAAAATGTATGGATATAAGAATTATACGAACATTAGTATTTTTGTTTTGCAACAAATAATTAGGAAAAAAGTATACTTTAGGTCCCATCAAAAACTATACCCTAACCCTAACCCTAAAACTAACCCTAACCCTAATTAAAGAAGGCAGCGATAAATTGACAAAAGCAAATCATCACTACATTGCTGAAAATAGATTATTGCATTCACCAACCAACACTCTTTACCTGACACGTGAAGTAGAAAGTATCTGCAAGGCACAAGGCTTAGCAGTGAGACATTTTTCCCAAGACCAAGAGATAAACTGTATGGTAATGAGTTAGTCACTGCTTTACAAGAGCCAATCACAAGCCCTACTTGAAAGTTAACCAAGCAGAAAATATTGTTAACAAGAAAATTTGACCCTTGACCAAGCAGATCTATATTTAGGATAGGCCTACCAGAATTAATATCTCTATCCGTTACACTGAATTCGCATAAGGACTGGTCAGACATAACAACAGCACCAATGTGTGTCTCGCGTGTATTAAGTATGATAATTAGCCCAACACGTGCGATCTGGACCCAAACAAATGATCATGTCCTGAGTGGTTCCACTGATCGTATGTATTAACTGTATTAACAGAATAGGCGTACTTTAACATACAAATCAGACTGATTTTTCTAGATTGGAAAACGAAAATAACGACAGGGGTCCAGTCCTTGCTTATGATCACAATCTTCAGCATAACAGGCCGGCATGTTTTCCCTTATTTTTTTTTAAACAAAAGTTATGGTATAAAATCGGAGTCGGACATTTTTCTCAATAGACTTAACGTCTGGCAAAAATGGTCAGACCATTTGTTTGGGTCCAAAACTCACGTGTTGGGTGATTAACATAAATTATACTTCCCCGGCGTATTAGACAGCATGTGTATGCAAGATTGACCATCGGAAGGCCTGTGTTGAGGCTATCAATGCAAGAGTAAATGATGAAGGGTGGGATTGAGTTGATTTTATTTGTGTAAACAATTTAAAGTTTTTAAAAAAAATCAGAAACCCAATTATTTCGGTGTCTTTACTCTTAAATAAATCTATTGAACGTTTAAAATGAAAATAAGAAGTGAAGAAGAAAAAAAAAAGATTGCCCGCGCACTCGAACCCGGCCCAGAAAATGAAATGAAGTTGGATATGACGTTGGTCTGATACTAATAAGCCATTAATGCTCGGCGCCTTAGTCCGCTAAGCCACTCTTCTCGATATGTGTACATGTCAATTTAACGTTACTTATAGTCTTATACATGTTTGGCCAAAACGATACTCCGTGTCGCTCTGTTTAATTCTGGTAGTTACGCTTGCGCGATGCATGAGGTCTTTGGATCGGTGTATTGTGCATTGTAATTACCTATCGCGCTGTGCAGTATGTTATACGATACTGGCGATAGAAATTATTAATGAGGACTTCATTCGATGTTGCTATTGTTGTGAACATGTAATGCAATTCCTAATTTCGTCATTGTGAAGAATCAACTCAATTGATTTTGATGTATTTGGTATCAAATTATTCCTTGATTAGTATAGTAACTCGGCTTGGTCATAAGATTGTACTAATGATAAAATAATTCAAAAACATTTACCTAGAACGACTATGCAGTTACGATATTCATCTGCAAAAACCTTTTTAGCATTGAAAATCATGTGAAATAGATGCAAATTTAATCAGTTTTTACTCGGAAATAAAACTAGTCACAAATTAAGTTGAAGCAACTCGTGAAAGTATAGATAGTCAAGTGATAATTTATCCAACTTAAAACGGTTTGCTATCGGTTAATTCTTTAAAACAAGCGCTTCCCTTGGGCTTTCTACCACATGAAATCTCACGGTAAAAGATACGAATCAGAAGTGGGCGGAGCTTACAGTTAACTTCTTGAATCGATATCGTGACGTCAAAATGGTAACATTTCTATAGCTGTGGCTGCTTTCAAGAGACTTTCATCACACGTGATGATTCCATATAGTACAAAGGAGTACATTTATCGGTGAGCACCGGAATAATGTCTCGATATCAGGTGTTTCTAAGGCTTGTGAAGGATCAACAGATGATTCTTTCTTTCTGTCAATAGAATAGAATACGGATTGCAAAATGGATTAGTGTTTTTGAATGATTTAACAAAATTGTTTGCGCCACCAATACTGGAATCTCAAAATATGGGCTAAAAATGATGTATTTTGATCTAAAATGAGCATTTTTTGATATTAAAATGTGAAATTAAATAATATTGAAACAAATGTTTCATTTCAATATTTAATTCCAAAACTAATTTAAACACATTTAAGGGCTTGTATTTATTGTAGCAGTCCATTTTTGTCAAAAAATTAATAAATGAACACATC
The DNA here is from genome assembly GCA_000969725.1 of Ophiothrix spiculata. Taxonomy (NCBI): domain Eukaryota; kingdom Metazoa; phylum Echinodermata; class Ophiuroidea; order Amphilepidida; family Ophiotrichidae; genus Ophiothrix; species Ophiothrix spiculata. The sequence goes on from JXSR01S010509.1 coordinate 62,634, forward strand.
AAACAGTGGTGTAAAGTTACTGGATATTAAAGTGTGGCTCTCTTTTGTCAGATCTTTATTTGAATGAAATATGATAGTGGTATCAGCAAAGATTATAAAGATAGCTAAAGATCTTTATTTTAATAAACTATAATAGTGTCATCAGTAAAGAGTATAAAGACAGCTTCATATTAAATGTGAAATAAGTATTTTATGAACTCTAATACACCACATTAACAGCTAAATACACAGACTCTCGAAATATATTGAAAAACATGACTATTCATTATGATATTCACATACATGTATGAATTCTTTTAACCCTAGTGACTTTTGCCGACCAACAAATTGATTTTGTGAACGTGTATACTCGCATTCATCTGGGTTGGTAACAAATAACAAGTATTACATTAAATCATGACAAACAGAATAATATACTCACTGAGCAGTGAGTATATTATTCTGGTTGTCATGATATAATTTAATACTTAAATTGACTTTATGTTATTTAAAACAAAAATATTAATCATCCCGTTAGCTTTCACTATCTGCTTAATTACTTCTGTAAATTGAACAAACAAACACAAACACAAAAAACACAAAGCAAAGCAAAAATATCACAAAAGCACCATTTTAATATGTGATGGCTCATCCCGAAAGAGGGGACTTTGCAAATGATATCAATTTTGATTTTATTATTTTATCTGTTAGTGTATTTTAGAAGCTTTAAAATGACGCCTCATTTGATGAAATTGATTAAGGCGATCAAATTTTACAACAGAAAATCTGATGGAAATTCTTATTATTTTCTTTATTTTTTGCTGTCTATTTTCGCAAGTTTCTTGAAAACTGTTCTGTCACAAAGTCCCCCTTTCGGGGTGAGTCATCACATATAGTTTCTTTACAAGTCTTACAAACACATTCAACAGATTTGTAACTTTGTGACTGCAGTGGATGGAAGGAGGAGGCGAAGCCAACCTCGTTTATATTTAGACCAGATAACTTTTTTGTCTTTGTTGCTTTGAAATGCTAAAGAGGATTATCAAGATGTTCAACGTCGTCAACGCATTTGACATGCGACGGGTAATTAGTGGATAATTGTCTTCATATAACCCCTTGCTTCTCTCGTCAGTGCATGTGATATGAGACGACCAATTAGCCGATTATTGTCTTCACATACATCCTTGGCAATAGCATTATAGCTAAAACATTGTTGCTAATCAACTGGGAGCAATGAACTCTTCTGCAGTCCAATATTGTTCAATGGCAATGGTGGTAAAATACGAGGGTCATTCAAAAAGTTCTACCTGTTGTATCATAACTTTTGTTCTATTTAAGGTAGCTACTTGAAATTTGACACAAATATAGCTAAGAATGTCACCTACACATGGTGTGACAATCATATCAATATCTTTTCTAGATTTCTGTAGGTGACTTGTAAACTACAGTAAGTTTTGGTACACCGGAAACAGTAAAATGTCTATTGACATTACAACTAAAATTATGTGTACAGCTTATGTATGAACACCCATCTGTATACCTAAAATGCATGTAATTTACAGAACAAATTTGAAATGAGAGTGTACCTTACAGTCCAACAAGTCATTTTAACTGATAAAGTAAACTTGTAACATATAGAAATTACCAAGAATCCCAATATTTTAAAGGATGTCATGTACCCTCTCAGGTTACGAATATCAGCAAGGAGTGTTTCTCTGTAGCGTGACTTTTCCAAGTGCGTTTTTGTGTGAAAAACAATAGCTAAATTGTAATTGTCGAAATGTTTAAGAATCCTTCCCTTTTTTTATAAAATATTTTGCATGATTACCTTTAATCATTGAGTTATGAAGATATGACTCGCTTTTCTATGAATTCTATCTTAAGACCAAAATCAATTTTAATACTAAGCTACATGTTTGCGTTTTAAATTAGTTAGTTAAATGTGAGCCTGAGAGTATTAATTGTCGTAAAATTTAAGAACCCTTCCTTTTCTTTTATAAAATATTTTGCATGATTACATTTACTCATTGAGTTCTGAAGACATGACTTGTTTTTCTATGAATTCTATCTTTAGATAAAAATCAATTTTAATACTAATATAACTTCCGTTTTGACTTAGTTTGTTAAATTTGAGCCTGAAAGTAATCGTCGTAAAATTTAAGAACTCTTCCTTTTTCTTTTATAAATGATTACCTTGAAAAAAGAAACCAACCTCAAAATATCTAGCCTTGATCAGGCATGATAGTCACTGCAATAAATACTGCTCATCATTACTCTGGGTTATAATAGTTTTAATCACTCTACATTAGGCTTGTTCAAATTGTGAATTTACGAATGGTTAACAAATTAGTTTATCAGATTTTGTAAAATTAGTATTTTATAAATTGTAATTCATTTTCATTGCGTTCACCAGTCCGTGTAAGCCGATTGTGTGGTCTATTTATATTTACAAAACATTTAAGGTCAGATTTCTTTAATCCGTTTGCGGTGCGGTTGCGGTGCATTTTCCACTGTAAGGGTAGTGGTGTAATTTAAAGCACACGATTGAATGATATCAGGTTGAACTCAAATTCAATTTTGACCGTACGTTTTCAATTTAAATCGATATAATGGTTTTCAGCGAGAGTGATTCCTTTTTATCCGGTCCGTTTGCAGTACGGCTTTTCGGAAACGCATGCGTTTACTTGAATCGGTATTTGAAGCGATTCATCCATTTTGAATGCGTTTAGGTCGTGCGGAAACTTTTCATACAGAGAAGATGATGACATGGACGGTCCAAATTGAATCTAAGCTTCAACCTGATCAGGTCTTCATACCATTCAATCATGTACTGTACATTATACCAATACCCAAATAGTATAAAACGTACCGCAACCGCACCGCGGATAACAGGAACTTATGATGTTGTAAATCAATTTCCAACGATCACGAATTGCAGTGCTCAACTAACTATGAATTTATTTTGAGTAATCTTCTTGAGTTTTACAATAGAAAATGGATTTGTTTACGAGAGAAAATTTTCACGTAGGTATTATTTAATGCAACGTTACTTCAGAATAAAGAATAATTCCAGGTCGTTAACGATTTGTAAAATCGTTAAAAATATCAGGCACGTACATATCGATAATAATGCGAAAAGTCGATATGGAAACTGATTGATTGAAATTATGTATCATTATACCAGATAAGTAGGTACCAAAAGTTTGAAACGGTTTACCTAAACCGAATGAATCACTAGTTTAATCAAGGGATTCATCTTTTAAGCTTATTGTCACAATTTATTCAAATACCGGCCGCTGTTGTTCAAACTTCCTGATTTTGGTACCAAAAGATTACTCATATTTTTCTCGTATTCAATGTGAAATTTCACGGCTGAAACATTTTTAGTTTTGTGGATATGGGTAAAAATATGTCTAATTATGGTAATCATAATCATTTTATATCGCAAATTATAGGAAGCTGTTAATTACATAATGACTCATAAAATTAAAACGATTGGGTCGATTTAATTGAAATTTGAAACTTTAGACATCTTGAGTGGCGATCTTTCATATGAATCCAAAATCCCAAATTTTAAAAATTGAATCATGCTCCTTTAAACCATTATGGATTTTTTTTAATGTTGAAGAAATGTATGTTATACTTATGCATTGGAAGTTTATTTTATATCTTCAAATATACTTAAGTTTTATGACCTTGCTAAACCATGTTCTAATTTCTAGGTTACGCTGTTCTATACAGCGCAAGTAAATGTTGATTTTGTTATAAGAGTGTGTTAATTTGTTTAAAAGTTCTTGTTTGTAATATTCTATCAAATAAGAACATTGATCCTATTGAAACAGTTTGCCTATCTAGTTTCATAACAGGCTCTCACTTACCGTTTTTCATGTATTCGTGCCACTTTGTGACAGGTATGTATTTTAAGGGCGCGCCATTAGATTCCTACAATTGTTTTATTCCGCTTTTTAAAAATAATATTCACTTTGTAATAGCGAAATAACTTGACTCACTGCTTTAGGGGAAAATTATGTAAGCCAAGTGAGAACAGAAAACAACTTGACTCACAAATCTAGAAATGTCTCCGGGCCGCCAGTGATAAAGTAAGTACATACTGAACATGTTTTGTTCTGATCTGTTCTGTTTTTTGTATCTTGCCCAGTCCGCCGCTTGACAAATTGTATACATGACTTTGGTGCTTAAGTATCAATCTATAAAAACAACCTGAGTTTTATATTAAGTCTTTTAAGTCTGGAAAATTCAAAGAGGCTAAGAGTAGAATACAAGCATTTGTGACTTGCTCCCACGAAACCCGGACAAAGTCGCCAGAACACGAAAGGAGATATAGCCCGATAAACTTGTCATAAATCAACAGAAAACAAAGGAATTTTCAACCTAAATGTCTCTTTTTGACAGGCAAAACATTGAGCAATCCTGAAGAGGATATATCATTGGAAAGCTTATAATTTTGCCATTTTAAATTTGGTAAAATTTGACAAATGGTTTTGTCCGAATTTGTCCGGGTTACGACAGAGCAGGTCACATTTGGTTTTGGTACGAAAAAGTAGTTAAAAAGACTAAAATAAGGGTAAGTAAAGGTTAAAAGAACAAATATTACAGGCTATCTTACAAAAAGTGTAGACTGAAAATTAATTATATTTTCAATAAAACTAGTTTTTCAATACTGGAAGTGTTTGTCGAGTCAAGTTTTGTTTTGCAACTGCGTAGTAAGTGGCTTTTTCGTCTTGCCTCATTGAAAGAAAGCTGTGTTAAGGTTCCTTTTAGTACCTTTGCCTTGTTAAAGGAATTTAATCTGTTCAAGATATTTCGAGACTCGTGTATCGAATCGTATTCTACAGCGTTTAGTCAAGGTCTTCTTACAAATCACGTTGGTTAGAGGAGCTGGGAATCGCTTTGGTTAAACTGCATTTTCGATGCATAATATCAAATTCAATTATTCATTTTTAACGTTTGTTAGAGATAAAAGATGACCATATAAAAAAGGCATTAGCGATTATTAAATTATCGGCCGGAGTAAACCCCCATAGACGGAAAGGGGAATTAGATTTATTCCTCCAAAACTCCCCTTTTTGATATAATTTTAATTTGGGTGCGTTTATTTCGCAAAAACTCGAGACAAACTCGAACAAAAAAAAAAAAAAAAA
>JXSR01S010510.1:0-12442 GCA_000969725.1 Ophiothrix spiculata
TTTGAGAGAATGACAATTCACCCGATAGAAATCCTTCGTTCAAAGAATCAATAACTAAGTCTTTTATTACGTCCCAAAAGGTTTTATAGAATTCTGGTGATAACCCGTCACAACCTACTCAGGTTAGTCACAGCATGGACAGATCAACAAAGGGAGATCAAATATTGTAACGATAATCATATGTACTTTAAGTGCTTTTCTTCAAAACGGAAAGACACATTGTCCCCTTAGAGCTATCCTTTGATCAACACCAAATAGGCGGACCTTCCCACATCATAAATTAAGTCTCTTTGTAGTTAGACTCAGCACAACTGTGGGAGACGCAGCGCTCCTAGTACGTGTGACTCGTGCATCAGTACCTATGGCGCACGCGTAAGTGAGATTATTTTTACTTGCATTTGAAGAAAACACTCACAAATTCCTACCTATTTAGTGATGATCAAGTATAGAACTGCCCTCCCATGACAAAACCCACTAACTGATAAATTTATTATTTGAGGAAATGGTCAGTTGGTGTACTAATTGTCTTTTTTGATTTGTGTTTAAAAAAATTCTTGGATATATATTTAAATGTGTGCGTTTGACATGCTTAACCATAATGCCAACCTGAGCAAAAAAGTTTCCTATCTGGTAGGATAACTCGTGGACTGCCCTTCAGGTCTTCAATAGACATTTTGATCTGCGTTGAAGACCACTGAATGCACATGTATTCATTAACCTCAATGACCTGTAACCAAATTTGCCATTATCACAAGGTATGTTTGACTTGTTTAATTAATATATGCTGATTAATGGTTTTATTCAGAGTCTGTCGAAATACATCGTACGACGCCCGTCATTGCGCAGACTTTTTCACTCGCTATTCCTTATGCATAGCGCGTGTAAAGACTGCGCGTCGATGGGCATCGATCGATGCATATCGACAAGACTCGGAATAAACCATTATGATGCAGGCTGCACATGAGTGAATCAGTAAAAATGGTGCATCTCTTGTTTTGTTGAGATTTCTTGGCAACAGTGTCGTACTGCCCTCTGTCTTGTTACCAGAATGATTTAAAACACATCAACGTTAAACTTGCCTCAACATTCCAGTAAAGAAAAGAGTGGGGGAAAAAGAAGAGGGAAAACACTTTTCAGCATGCTTTCAAATTCAAATTAACTTTTCCTTGTTACAGAGCAATTTTTTTCTTCAAACTTAATGGCCAAAATTGGTTAAAAAGAGTTTGTGTGGGGAAATCCTTTTTTTTTTTTTTAAATCTTTGGTTAATGTTCCTGAAAACCTGATTTGTTTTTCTAGTTGTACATGTTTTGAACATGTCAGTACCTCAGTATCCCCCTGACCCTTTTTCAATGACACTTTTATTAAAGTATCTTCTATGGCAAGTCAGATATGTTCAGCATTGTTAATGTTCATAGGGCTATGTTTCTCACAGTTTAGTAAGACCTTAACTGTGACTCCTATGAAACACCTGTAAAGTCATAATTGTCCTCTATTGTTTGTACATATAGCCAGCCACTTGAGACAAATTAGATTTGCTCTAATTTTGTCATGCGTTTCGTGATGCTCTACTGGAACCTACAGGCCAAACTGTACTTTATGTGGCCTGTGTGACAATCTGATACAAGAACATTATGATGTAAGTCATAATTTTTCTTAAAACATTAAACCAAGTCTTTTTTTCATCCTGCTACAAAGAAATTCGGATATAAACTACTTTCTGTCCCCAGCAACATTTAATATTTAATAAGGTTCCACTCTTACTCATTTTTATGATAATTCAAATGTGTTTTCTAAAAAAAAATAATGCTTCTCAATAAATATTATAAACATCTGGCATCACTTAAAATATTTGGTGAACAAGTAACTTTTTTTCACTGAAAATATTTAACAGTGTAAAATATAAGTAAGTGTAAAAAGTATACATTTCAGCTTTTAACACTATCAGTGTCAAGGGGGTGAAGGTGGTGTCCTGGGTGGTGTTTGCTGGATTGTTTAATTAAGGAAGTATGATGTAGGCCTATCTGATTCTTTTATATAAAGTGTTTATTTCAAGATGTTTTACGTTGATTCTTTTTTCTTTAATGATCAATAGATTTGGCATATGTAAATGAATATCTGGGCCTTATTGCTAAACTTTTCATATCAACAAGGTAAATAATGATGCATGTGCAATTTGATGACAACGTTTCTGGCTCTATGTAGGCAACCAGCAAATAAATTGGGTTAATCTGTTTGTTGTTAGGGAGAAAACTGAAGCTCTTTGTAGACAAATTATAAATAGTAAACAAACAAATTAGGTTAGTATTATATATAATTTTACAACTTACTGATCACCATAATAGTTGCCATGTCTACAAGCGTGATATTTGACCGTCACTGTTTAGTGATAGACAAATCCCATTTTTGCATAGCAAACAAATTCAAGAAAACAATATACTAACTTGCTGGAACTAATAATACCTATTATTTGTCATTAATTTATGTCACAGTGTGGTTAGGAAAGGTTAAACTTTGGATCATTTGTGTTTTGTAACAAATTCCTTATAATTTCTGTAGGACAAGTGGGAGGTTAACCTATTGCCAATAGAATGGACATATTGGTGGACCTTTTTTGAATTGAAACATTACACACTCTGTTCCAATTAAAATGCCTCTTAGTATTTTATGAATCAAGCATCATTTTTCTTCTATTCTTACGGGCAAAATAATGGTGCAGGATTTGAAAAAGGTATAAATAACTTTTAAGTTTTCGCAACACCGTACCCGCTTTCGTTGAAATTTTGGTAGGCTAAACACCTAAGATTAACAATGGAATTTTGCATGTTATTCAAAATTTACAATGCCATGCTCCATTAAATGCTCGTGAGAATAAACGGGGTACTGCATGTAATTTTATCTTTACACATTTTTTCCGTTGCTGAAAAAGTCATCAAATGTCGACTAATTGTTTAATCAATATTAATTATCATGACGAAAAAGATTTCTCATTATACTCCCTTTAAGCATACATAGCTTTTATCGCATTCTAAGGAACGAGTAATGTCAACAAAAGTCATTTTCCTGACAAAGTTTGACTTCGGCATCGAAAAATACAACGTGGAGTTTTGGCAAATTTTAGTATGTACGACCCAGTTTCATGTGTTGTTAATGACCTGCGAGTCCAAAATATGGTTCCTATCAAGACGACAAGCTATACAATTCATTATATTTAACATTCACATCCGATGTCGAAAATATGATGATTCAATGTTTTTATATTTCAAACATGCAGCGTTCTCTAGCTTGTATCTCGCGTCTTGTATAGTTAGCTGAAGACCCTAAACAGCTGTGTGAGGCACTTGTAACTTTTGATGAATGTAAAGAGGCTTTAAAATTGATGCCAAATAATAAATCTACTGGCACTGATGGTATTTCTACGGATTTTTATAAGTTCTTTTTTAACGATATTGGTGACATACTGGTCAACAGTTTTAATTAATCTTTTTATAAAGGGAGTCTATTCAAGTGACCAACGTAGAGGTATTTTTAACTTAATTCCAAAGAAAGATAAGGATCCAACCTTTTTAAAGAAATTGGAGACCTATCTCACTTCTTAACACCGATTACAAAATTATCACCAAATGTATTGCCCTTTAAAAAAAGATTCTTCCCAGCATCATTCATTCCGATCAAACTGGCTTTCTGAAAGGCCGATTTCTTCAACCTTTTTTGTTTTGTGGTGTACGCCAAGGATGCCCGCTTAGTCCATTACTTTATATTATATGTAGTGAGATACTAAATTTAACCATAAGAAATAGCTCTGAAATTAAGGGTATCAGAGTTATGGATTCGGAGGTTATTATAAGTGCGTATGCTGATGATACAACATTGTACTTAAAAGATAAGCATTCTCTCATCAAGGCAATTGATGTTCTTCATAATTTCCAAACTTATTCTGGCCAGAAAGTAAACGTCGATAAGTCTGATATTCTTCCCTTGAGATCATATCGTAACAACCCACCTGGTATTTCTGATATTGATATTGGTTACATGTTACGACCCAAAACAAGGATCAAGGTCAGAAATAACCTTTCGGGTTCGAGCTAAAAGCAAAGCAAGAATAAATACTCTGTAATTCAGGATTTTAGCAAATAAACAAACACTTTATTTACACAAACAATTTAACAGTGTAATTGTCTTATCTACGGTTTTAGTTTACTCACGAGTGGCTTCTGAGTTGAACAAGCTAGCTAATAATATTCCACGGTAAAGTCCTTTATGACATCTGTGCAAATGTCCATAAATCCAGATCCAAAACGGTACAAAATGTCCGATAACTCCTTCCGAATAATGATAAATATCAGTCAATATAAAAGTCGTCTTCTTGCAATCTCAAACTCCTTGTCCACAGTTAATATAAAATCGATTCACGATTCAGCGACTAAACTTCTCCACTATAACAGCTATGCATAAAGTACTCCAAAAAGTTCCCAAAACTCCATCCACTCTTCCTTTATCTTCTCTAAAATATCTCAATGATATAACTTCAATAGCTGACTAAAGTACTAGCTAACTTCAAAGCTGACTGACCTAATAGCTTCCCATAGCAGACAAAGTAAACTGACTCCTTCTCTCAAAAGCTATCTCTTTTTATACCACTTTAACTTTCTCTTGAAAAGCCTCCTTTTATCCACACCATTCTAGTACACATAATAAATTTCATCATAATATTTACAGAACATTCTAGGTCAATCTTCACTCATAAGCAACTTGGGGATTCCCCATGTAACCATGGTAACAGTCAATCATACTGTACTTGTTTACATGCATCACACAATAGAATACCTGGAAAGTCCAACACACCACACACATGATTGACAGCTACACAAAAGAGCTATTATGTCTCAAGTAGATCAACTTCCTATCAGCCCATTGTGTTGTATTAAAATCATCTTGTGCATAACAGATTGGCCACTCACATATTATGTCTGACTTATGGTACTGCTTTACTCAAAACTTTATATTAATGAATTACATATTCAGGGGCCTGTAACATTACACAACAAACACTGTTCGTTTATTGGGAGTGTCTTTTAATAATAATTTACAGGATATTTTTGAACTTAATTATATTCCAAAATTTGAGAAAGTCAAAGACATTTTAAGGATATGGTCAATATATACAATGAGAGATCTTAGCCCAATTGGCAAAATTACAATTGTTAAATCATTGGGAATTTCACAGTTAGTCTTCTTGCTTTCTGTATAATTTACCAAAAACCCCTGATCGCAATTCCATTATATTCAATTTCATTTGGTCTGGAAAACCGGTTAAAATTGGTAGAAATACCATTATTGGAGACTATGAGAAAGGTGGCTTAAAGATGATTCATATTCCCTCTGTCATTACAGGTCTTAAATCTGCATGGATAAAGCGCCTTTTAGATGTTAATAATGATGGTAAATGGTAATGTTTTTTTAGGTATTATATGAATCACGTTGGAGGTAATTTATTCTTGGAATGTAATATATATCAAGCATTATGAAAAATGCATTAAGAAAATCAAGAACGTGTTTATTGCTGAAATCGTCAATGCATGGTGTACCATTACTTATGAACCTCCTTTGAATAATTTTAAAACTCAGATTCTTTGGAATAACTCTGCTATTTTAATTGGTCAAAACACTGTTTTTAAACGATCATGGTATGAAAATGGTACTATTTCTGACATATTAGAAAACGATGAGTTTATCTCACTTAATGTTTTGAAGAATAAGTATAACCTTCAGTGCAATTTTTTGGAGTATTATAGTTTAATTGATGCCATTCCAAATGTAGAAAAGAAGTGTCAAGAGGGGGGAGGACATTGTTAATCCTCAAAGAGATGTTCTTGGTCAAATCTGTTCCAGTAGAAAAGTTTGTAAATTGGTTCATCGTTTGTGTGTTGATAATGATAAGCTTTTCAAAACTCCCAAATGCGAGGAAAAATGGGCTGATATTTTCGAGGATATGAATATAGAATGGAGTGAGGTTTATAGAATTCCAATGTACTCCTCCCGATTGACTAAACTTCGTTATTTTCAATTTAAGATTCTGCACAGATATATTGGTGTTAATGAAAAATTACATAAATTTGGCTATGTTGATTCCAACTTATGTACTTTCTGTAATGCTGAAATCGAAAGCATTCCACACTTATTTTGGCAGTGTGATATCTCCACTCAATTCTGGAAAGAGGTTCAGCATCATATATTAAAGAAGAAGGTTACTCTGACTATGAAAGATGTTAAACTTGGTATTCTAGATCCAGATAATAGTATTTACATGTATAACTTTGTTATCTTACATGCTAAACAATATATTTATAATGCCAGGTGTAATGATTGTAGACTGAATATAACTGCATTTAAGAAGCAACTTAAGAATATTTATACAGTTGAAAAGTATATCGCTGAGAAAAATGATAAAGTGGAAGAATTACAAAGAAAATTGAATTCCATAATAATGTTTGAATCTGTTAATTTCAATGAAATTTATATTTTTGCATACATATCTTGTTATATATCTACCTGTATCACTGATTGTTTTTATCATGTTTTCACCATATAGCGACATCTTGAGAACAATATAATAAAAGCATAAGGCACCAGTGTGTGTGCCTTGTGGAAAAGAGAAAAAAAATCTTGCGTCGAAATAAATGCACCAGTGTTCCCAAAAGTAGTAAGTTTAAAAGCAATAAAAAGTGCTAACCAACTGTTTTCCCTTATCAATGATTGATATGAAAAGCACGGCTGTATTTTTATATATATTTGATTGGGGATGGAGATTACAAAAATGTTTTCGCTTATAATCAATGAATGAAAATTCATAAGGTTTATTTCAGTAACTCTATTCTGTATATTCTATAGATATATATGATCACATGGTGGTGTTTCCATTCTCAATTAATATTTCAAAAACGTTAGTACATTGGCCAAAGAAAATTTATACGAGAATTGAAACATATAATAAACTCAATTTATAAATTTTACCGTTTGCAAATTTCGGGTTATTTTGTTGGATTAGGCTTTAAATTTTTTCCAACACAAGATTGAAAGTAAACAGCATCATAATATATAAATTTTATGAGATACAAAGTGAAACGTTGCATAAATTCCGGAAAATTTAGGAAGAATGCCTTAAAATTGGTCTGATTGACTGGTACATCTTGTATGTTTGGTAATTATGTATAATTAATAATCATGCGGCGAGAGATTCATATTCGTCAGTAAAACCAATAGGTTCTTGGATGGATGCCGATGAATATTCTCCATACTCTTAGAGAACCAGATTACTAAAAATTTCGTGATGGAAAAACAGGAGAAAAAGTGATTGTGTTCTAACCTTCCACAAACCAGACTGTTCTAACTTTATACTGACATAAAATGTGTCATTCACTTTGTGTTTTGATACGATATTGAAACATAATGATAGGAGAGAAAATGAAAAGTAAAAATGAAAGGAAGGAAAGCTCAAAAGGTCAAAGTAAAGGAAAAGAAAAACAAAGAAAAGAAAGTAAAACCAAAAGTAGAAGAGAATGAAAACAAGATTTTGGTATCGGTATTCAGTCAATTTAGGTTTTTTCCATCTGTTTAATTTAGGCAGAATAATTACCTAGCGATGCGCATTTTAAAGGGAAATAAATATTATATATATAGCCTAGTAAGGTAATAAGTTACGAGTTGTCAATGTCAATATCAATAGTTTTGACTCAACACCTTTACACAATACTAAGAATATATATAAGAACGTTTTTTCATAAATGACAGTAACTTTTCATTTGTATTGTATAGCATTGTGGTGACACGTGAGCGCACTTTCGTTTCACCATCAACTTGAAGGCTTGACTTCATTGCCGTCAAATAAATTTAGGTTAATATCATGTCCCTTTGACTACGGGTCACTTTCCTTTTTTTTTGTTATTATATTGTCATGGTCTTTAATGGAAAAATGAAATCGAAAACTTGACACCACAAGCCCTCTCAAAAAATAAACTTAAAAAGTGCAAAATATAATCAGTATCGTTGTATCATGGAAGCTGGAACCCACAGGGTGAATATTCTTACTAAAAAAGAAAAGTAATATATCAGACGTGTGTCATCGTAAGGCCACTCAATTGAAAGAACAGGCTTGTATTTTTTTCTTTTAACATTGTTAAATAGAAATGTATTTTTCCAAAGGAACCCCATTTTTGTGTCCATTTTAAGAATATTGATTTTTAGCATTTGCTTCTTATCCCAAAATATTTAACTACATACTTTTGACATACATATATAATTTATAATATATGGTATTGGAAATTTATGCTTATTTCCAATTCTGTAAAAATAGGCAATTGTTTCAGAAAATTGCAACAATTTCTGTTATTGGCTCCCACGATAATAGTGTTTAATTCCTCATTTCTCTCAACAATCATTTGGAACACTTAAGTTATTCTTCGAGGTACGGTTTCTCAGTCAAGGTTGAATGCAGATTTTATATCGATATAGATGCTCGACACACTTCTTTGAATATTATTGATCCATAATTTGCGTTAGATTTAAGGACCGGCAGACAATTTCAGAATCAAATGGAAATCCTGTCAACTTTAGCGACAATAACTTTTGTCACTCATACATCTACGGTGAGAGTAAGTTACGCCTTAATGCGTGGGAAATCTTTTGTTTATTAATGTTTATGTAACATTAAATTAGACCTGCTTATAAACTTAGGCTAGACAACTATGTGTCACGCACACAGCTGCATAGAAATAAAAAAAATGTACTTCGATCGTAAACATTGCCACTTTGAACTTAAATTACAAGTCTACGACAGTTCGAGTCATTTGAGGAGGCAGTCCACGTAACAACTAAAAGATTCTTATGAAAAGTTCGATTTTAGGTGTTTTTTAACTTTCTAGTTTATGCCAAAGAAAGAATTTTTAAATTATTATATATTTAAAATTTTATACTTATAAGAGAGACTTAAGTTCAAAATTTAATCAGTTTGACTCAACCTCATCTGACACAGTGAAGTGTCCAAAATAACTGATACACATAAAAACAAAAACTTATTTGATCGACATAAATGACAATATTTCAATCACTTCGAACGACCCGCATTCATTGAAACTTTGGTAGGTTAAACTCCGAATTATGTATGTTATGCTTGTGAAAATAATGAACGGGTGCTGCATGTATCTTAACACATTTTTTCCGTCGCTGAAAATTACATCAAATGTCGACTAATTTTTTTATCAAAATTAATTATTATGACGAAAAAGACTTCTCATTAAACTCCCTTTAAGCATACATAGTTTATTTAGTCGCAAGGACCAAGTAATGGCACAAAGACATGTTCCTGGCCAGTACAACTTGGAGTTTCTTCAAATTTTAGTATCTTCGAGCCAGCTTCATGTGTTGTTAATGATCCGCGAGTCCAAAACATGGTTCATATCAAGACGAAAAATTCACAATATTTAATACTCACATCTGATGCCGAACATATGATAATTCTATGTTTTTTTATATTCCAAACATGCAGTTTTCTTTAGCCTGTATCTCGCGTTGAAATAAATACATCAGTGTTTCGAAAAGTAGTAGTCCAAAAGCAATAAAAAGTGCTAACCAACTGTTTTCCGTTATCAATGATTGATTTGAAAAGCGATGCTGTATTTTTATATATATTTTTGATTTGCAGATGGAAATTACAAAAAAGATGTTTTCCAATCAAAGCATGAAAATTCACATTTTTTATTTCAGTAACTCTATTCTGTATATTCTTTAAATATGATCAAATGGTGGTGTTTCCATTCTCAATTATAGGGACTGGCCTAGATCCTATCCGCTGATTTTCTAACTATATTTTTTTTTCACATGTATCGATAGTACATGATTATACTAAAGTAGTTTCCGCTGAATTTGGGTAACAGAGGAAAAACAATGAAATTATTTACCAGCTGTATTTTTTTTCCCGCCGGCGAAAAAAATGGTTGAAAAAGTGTTTCTAGTTTCAAATCTTAAAAAGATCTTGGTTCTACACCTGTGAGGGGTAAACAAAATTATTTTTGATGAAATTGTTTCTCTTTTAATATGTATTAAATTATCTCCAGGATCTTCATTTGATCTTTTATCTGGTAAATCCATCTGAGGTACAAATTTAGGATTTAGGAAACATAGGATAGTCACACCACCATCACATAAAGATATATTGCAATTTAATTCGCTGTCAAGTTTTTAATTCTAAGTGGAATCTAGGCTAGTCTCTTTAATATTTCAAAAACGTTAGTAAATTGGCCAAAGAAAATTTATACGAGAATTGAAAAATTCAAACATATAATAAACTCAATTTATAAATTTTGCCTTTTGCACAAATGTTGGGTTATTTTGTTGGATTAGGCTTCATATTTTTTCCAACACAAGATTGAAAGTAAACAGCATTATGAAATACGAAGTGAAACGTTTCATAAATGCGGCCGGAAAATTTAGGAAGAATGCCTTAAAATTGGTTGGATTGATAAACCAGTTTCGTGTTGATGTCCCATAATGCATCTTGAAAATACCGCAAATACGGGCTTTTCTGCGCAAACGGCTATATAATATTACTACGTTCTGCGCATGCCGTCATATATATGAGCAGAAGGTAATCATAGATTCAAGAAAGCAATAATATGGTCGACTGAGCGTTTACGGTATACGCGGTACTTTCAAGATGCATTATAGGACATACGAAAGTGGTCTATTGGTACATCTTCACTCTTAAAATTATCTTACTCTTTTTGAGTAAAATATTACTCAACGGTCACAGCTCATTTTGTTGAGTGAATTCCTACTCAACTTTGGGAAAACTTTGCTCTACGTTGAGTAACATGTGCTCAACATTGAGTAATATTGATCAACCGAGTAAGATTTTACTCAATGTTGAGTAAGATTTTACTCAACAATGAGCCGTGACTTTTTTACTCAACAAAGAGCAAAATAATTTTTAGAGTGTTGACATGTGTAGGTAATTATGTAGAATTAATAAACATGCGGTAAGATATTCATATTTGTCAGTAGAACCAACCAATATAGGTTTATTGGGTGCTGATTGTTCTAGATAAAACCCTAGCTAATTTGATGCACCCTTTTTTGAACCATTTTTTTAGCGAAATAACCTTATTTTCATCGGTACTCGAGCATGTGTGCAAGCCTATTCAACTATTCTAGTTCAAGTAAAAATGAATAAATTTAATTTACTACACTGCATTTGTTATTGAATTGGTTTACTCGCTGTCATTTGTTGTAATTGCCAGTTTATTTAGGTTGAATTCCTGAAACTTAAGTCATGATTGTCTACGGTTTTTTTTCTTAAATCTTTAAAATTGCCTGATTACATACCGAGGATTTAGACAAAAAGTTTGTAGCTATTTAAAGGTGCAATTCATGATTTTGATGTGGTCTCTTTTCTAGCTAAATAAAAAGAAGAGTACAATATAAATATATACTGAAAATTTCACTTGATTCCGACCGTTCGTTTCCAAGTTACAAGCTTTTCAGCATTTTGAAAATCCCCATATACTACTGTGTTGTAATTACTGTCGGGGCCCCGGCAATAATTAGAAAATGACACATTTTCTCACTTTTCTCAAAAATACAAGCACATATGAAAGAATGGTTTGGGGATCGTAACATATACCACTTGAGATTCTTATAGGCTAAAAAACTCTAATTTGATAGAGGTGACCTTGAGGGTGAAAACTGGATCATGAATTGCCCCTTTAAGTTAAATTATTAACTTTCATACTGACAGACTGTAGTAACCTTAGCGTGAATCATATCCATACGGCATATCCCGGGCACTATTGGAATGTATTTCATTAACTAAATACAATAGATATCATATTTCAATTAAAACACATTCTTGTCTTATAACAATTGGTCTCATCAAAATGTTACATTTCATGTCCTTTACAATTCAATTTCCTCTTATTAAACTTTTGACATTATTCAGTTTTTGAATAATATTTGTAAACTGTTTTACCCCTAGGCTCGATAACCTTGTTTGATATCCTTCACTGAGCATCATAGTTGTTCAAAATTGCTGACTTGTCAAAATTATAACAATATAGGAATTGGCTCCAGTTGTTGCCAAGTTATTTAATCAATCGTTACAAACTGGCCAATTACCTTCTGACTGGTTAACAGGCAATATAACAGCACTTTTCAAAAAGGGCAAAAAAAGTGATCCAGCCAATTACAGACCTGTTTCACTAACGTCTGTATCATGCAAATTGTTAGAGCATGTAATATTCCGACATATTATGAACCATCTTGAACAACATAACATCTTATCTCTTTTTCAGCACGGATTTCGGTCAAACCACTCTTGCGACACTCAACTACTCATAACCGTGGAGGATCTAGCTCGTAATTTGGATCATGGTTTACAAACAGACGTCTTGA